>JAUPMG010000004.1:18130622-18144548 GCA_031762675.1 Pachysandra terminalis
TATAAAATATGGTTACATATATCTCTTGGCTTAATTAATTAGAACCCTTGAATATTGTCCAACTCAACGACATCTCCGACGCCGAAAAGATTACCATGGACACCCAGATCATACTTATTGTCAACTGCTCTTGCGTTGCTGATATCTACCAGTACAACACCTCTTACCTAAGTTACCAGAGCGTGGAGCAAGAACAAAAGCGAGAGCGAGAATGTAAGTGGCAAGTTTAGAATGCCACTCAAGCAAGAGCGGCAATAGAGCGCGGGCAAAAAAAGTATATAATCTCACATGATTGGATATATAGAGTATTTTAATAAAACTTTATTATTTTTAAAGATTATATCTTATTATGTAAATAATAAATAAAGTTTTAAAATATTAAAAATATAAAAATAAAATACTTAAAAAATATAAAAGATTAATAAAAATTACAAATTTATAATATTATATTCTATTTGATATAATATTATATCTAATGACTGAAAACAAGCTAATGTTATATCCAGTCTGCTTTTATTTGTCAACTGTCTACTTGAAGTAGTCGACAGTCTTTGGAATGTAGTTGAAATTGTAATTGGCACGGCAATTCTTTCTTCTTTCATTTGTTTATGTGAATTTGGTATTGTTCAATGACTTCCTATAAAAAAGAGTACCCTACGAGAAAAAGGTTGGGACTTGGATTCTCAAATGAGTTCAATTCCCCTACTACCATCCATACAACCAAGGGACGGGAGGTTGTACCCATCAACTCTTGACTATGATGTATACAACTCTCATCCCTTGGTTGTAGAGATGGTAGTAGAGATAGCAGTATAGGATTTCCATTCTAATTTTTCTATGTTTGTAATGAGATTTTAACTTAATATGATCTCCAATTGGATTTAACATCTTTGCCACATCTGATTGACTTCTAGGAAATAGAGACCTGCAAGTCAAGGACAGATAGAAAACTATCAGTATTGAAGATGGTAAATCCAGCAAACCCAGAAAAGTATGCAGGTCATGAACAAATCACAGATTCAAAGTTTCCATAAATTGAAAGGAATATGGAATTTAAGAAGTTGAGAAGAATGGAAATCCTCTACTGCTATCCCATAACATAAGGGGCGAATCTACTCTTCGTAGAATCGACCATAGATATCTTCTTTTTTCGGTATATTTGCGTCAGTGAATCGTACCATCCCTACAACCAAGGTTGTAGGGATGGGTGTTGTATACATCATAATCAAGAGTTGTGTCCAATGTTGTAATTGCACAAGATTTTGAATAGTAAGACATGTCGTCTTATCATTTCATGATTTACATGTGGGGTATAGAGAACCAATACAGAATCTCATAAACTGTATTTCAAATTCTCTCTGTTTGAATTCAAACTATGTAAACCTTATCTTTATCCTTTTGTAACTGTCTCTTGATACAAATATATATACAAGATACCTGACTTATCCAAGATCAAGGAGAGTCAACAATTCACTCAATATTTCTACATGGGGCATGCAGATAGAGTCTGAGTTGAGGAGAGGGTTTTCAAACAAGAAATCAAATAGAACACCTATGAAGATGCTCACAACCCAAGAAATGTCAAAAGAAATAGATTCTAAGAAACATCCCAGTGTGGTTGCAAAGTTAATGGGGCTTGTTACGCTCCCTGGAATCGGTGAGCCAGATTCTGCTGCACAAAGAAGCTAGCAAAATTGTCATCCACAAAATGCTTACCCTCAACCAAGGACACCATTGAGATATTGACAGCAAGAAAGTGGCTTAGCTGAAATGCAAATGGAGTGTGAGATTATATTCATCCATGTCAAGAACAGAAAGTGTATAAAGATGTCTACGAAATTTGGCAGCAATTGTCCAGAACCAAAAACATCAAAGACAAATCATTGGAGAAAGGAAGAATGAATGAACATCAAATTAAAATGAAGAAAAGATGGCTCTTGAAGCAAAACGTTTAGTCACAGATGAAAATCTTCGTCAGTCTAAGGAATTCCAAGATGCACTGGAGGTTTTAAGTTCCAATAGAGACTTATTCCTCAAGTTTCTACAGGAGCCGAATTCCCTGTTCTCCCAGCATTTGTATGAGTTACAGTCTCTTCCTCCTCCCTCCCCCCCGAGACAAAGCGCATCATGCTTCTAAGACCTTCCAAGACAATAGAAAATAACAGATTTGTTGGAAAAGAAAAGATGAGTGAACAACAGATAAGGAAACAAATTCAGGTAGTTGAAGCGAATGGAGATGAAAAATACAATGCAAGCTTCGGAAACGTATTCCTCCTTGAGTTGGCATTAATTAGAGAGTTAGGAGTGTAAGGATCTCAATAAATAAATAAAAGCGTATGGAGTTAAACGCCAAGGATCGATTAAGTTTTCAAGATCACACTTGTTAAATAGTAGGTCCCACATTGATTATAATTATATAATTTAGTACCTAAAATAACTTTTTCTCTTTAAAAAGAGTTTAGTTATATTTTTGTGTTATAACATAAATGTTTAGGGGCTTTTTCATCAAGAAAATGATATTTAAAAAATCCAAACTGTTTTAACTAATTAATATTTTAAGGAAAGACAATAAAATCATTACTTAAAATTATATTACTCAAATTAAGCAATCAAATCTTTAAAAAAATAATAGTTACAAAGGATAAATTAGTAAAATCCAAAAATAAGAAAATCAATAATTCAAAATCGTACGAAACTCGCTCAACTTTTAAAAGTAGTATGATAAGTTTATAATTTTAAATCAGAAAAATCCAATTTTTAAGTGCCTTGCTCGGGCATACAAGGAGTGTAAGATCAGACTGGACTTGGGCATACAAAAACTATTATGATAGTCCATTGCTATCCATTTGATCCGGACAATTCACAAAGCTCAAGACTTGGTGCTTTAACAATCATGGAGGGAGGCGTAGAATAGAGGAGAGTGTCTGGACAAGGCCAAGGCTATGCAATATAATAAGGTCTTAGAATTGGACGATTGGATTGATCTTGATTAGCCCAATACATTTATTACCACAGCCTATTAGGCTCAAATCATCTGTTAAAGAATAGTTTAGAGATCACTGTTAAACCCAGAAAACATCTCTTTAACAATGTGATTGTTGAACAGCAGATTCAAATATTGAATCAAACTCAACAATTTCTCATTAAAACTCAGGTGAAAATATGTTAGAAACAGTGGGTGGTTCATATTCACTGGTCTCTAACATCGTTAGCAAAACGTGATACGTCAAAAAAAATAGAACGGAAAAAACACGGGTTTAATACGATTTAGATTTTAAAAAACGTAGTCAAAAAAATAGTCAAATAAATGGAAACATAAAAAATAATTTTAATAAATAATTCGTGTTTAATACGTTTGTTGTTCAAAAAAATGTCAATATATATATATGTGTGTGTGTGTGTGTCTATGTCTATGTCATTTTATATATATATGCATGGTTAATTAATAAAATCTTAAATGTATTATATTCAAAACTAATAGAGTAGAAGAGTAGGTTAAAAAAATAATAAATAAAAGTAGTTTGGGAGACAACTTTTATTTTTGGTTAACTTTAATATTTTTTACTATTTTAAGGGTACTTTAACTTTATTACAAAAAAATTTAACTTTTTTAATCATGTTTATTTCAAAAAATAAAAAAATAAAACTAACGCGTTTTTTTGCTTACATATTGTTTAAACGTTAAGACAACTAAACGCGTTTTAAAAAAAAAAACGGCATTTAAAACGGTGTTTTGCTAACAATGGTCTCTAAGGCTGGGTTTGTCTCGGCTTCTATAAGTACTTATTGTAGCTTATAGCTTATATAAGCACATTTAAAATTAAATGTGTCTGGTAGTTCTTACCCATAAGCAGTAGAAGAAGGCTACTCATAAGGAGAAGCCGATGAGAGCAGCCTCTCCCAAGCTCTTATGTGTTAAGCTATTTCACAACTTTAGTAATATTTTTAAAATACCTATTTTATCCCTAAACTTTTATAAGCACTTAAATAAATGTTATTTCTAAACATTAATAACATTTTTATAATACCTATTTTACCCCTAAACTTCCATAAGCACTTAAATAAATGTATTTACCAAACGCTCTTTTCTTCAAATAAGCAGTTCATTGCTGCTATGGATAAATGCTCCCATTGAGCAACTTATCCAATGAGTGCTTATCCATAAACACAAGCTGGGCCAAACGTAGCCTAAATCCAAGGGGAAGGGCCTCAGGGGCCCCATGGGGGCAGAGCGAAGCAGAGCACCATATGGAGAGGTCCCTCCTTGGGTCACAGGTAACTCGTTGTGAGGGTCAGCACCATGGGGGTAGGGGGTGCAGGGAATGGAACCCCCACGGTACGGTAATGGTATAATGAGGTTTTGCCCTTTATATTGAGTAATAATATAAGATATAACCCTAATTCATTTTTGAAATAGTGAAAACTTCTTCTCTTCCGTGGACATAGGCTTTATCGAACCACGTATATGTATGCATTTTTTTATCTATATATCAGTGTGCATTATTTGATCTCCGTTTTTACTGTGTTTATTATTATTGCTTGATCCCGATCAACAAAACATATTGTACCAGGTGCAAGGCCATTAACACACTGCTCAAGCTCTCCTTATTCACTTGTCCATGAATCACCATCTTAATTATCAGAAGAAAATAAAAACCTAACTGTTGTTAGATATTCTTATTAAGCAAATTAAAAGAACTAGACCCTGATGCTGTTGTAGAAATTAACTTAAGCATTCTACTCCAAACTGAAAATAAAGAGGCATCAAATTGCTTCAACGGTAACGAATACTTAAACTATAACACATGATACAATCTTGACTAGAAAAGAATGTGACCTCAAGTTGGGGTCATTAAGAGAATAATTCCAATTCATCTTACATATATTGGTGCCGAGTAAGCACCATTCAATAATAAGATTATGAGCAAAATCCCTAGTGTTCTTCCATCAAAACGAATCGGAATTCCATATTAGCCGGCTCAAAGGGGGCGTGTGCGTCTACCGGCAGCCCTGCCACAAAGAAGGGCATTCTTTGGAATGGGATATTCATCCCTTATGGACTCAACTGGCGAGTAAACGCGTAGGTAGAATTGCTGCCCGAGGTACTGACGTGCCCAAAATTCAGTTCTCAAGTTCCACATCCCCACATTATCAAGTGCAAAGTAAATGGCGGTCCATGACTTGGGATACACCTGCAACACCAAGCAATGTAATTGCTTTTGATTTCCTATTAGTACTCCCTTAAAAGATTTTTGCACATGTTATATGTCGATCCACTATGTTAAATAACAAATTAGGGTTATAATTTATACTTTTATCCGATATATAGGACAAATTTCCAATATATCCTTATCGTATCGCGGGCGACTCCGTCCCCATGATTCTACTGGCACCAACAAATTACTCTGGGTCATGGTCCATCCCATGTGACCCTTACGTTCCTCCCCCCTCGGATCTATAGACTCATGAATATGAGCCATTATCTCTAACATTATCATATACGCTCATGCACTGATAAAGCTTATTCATGATCTCACCTGGGTGGTACAACGCGAAATTGCATCTCTAAGATTGTATTGGTTTCTACTTGCTGGTGTCCAAACCCCTCCATCCATTCTGCAATACAAGAGCAGATAAATTAATGAACTCAAAACGAAGATGCATAGATTGGGCTTCTACATGATCAAAACTGGAAAAATAAATAATAAATAAATAAAATTATGCCCGAAAGGGATATTTGTTATGTACCCTGACACCATTCAGCATAGGACATGTCAATACCATAAGTATATGAAAAGTGAGATCTACTTAGAAAATAATTTTATAACCAAACTGGGTATTTGTTATGTACCCAGATGACATTCAAATCAAGACATGTTTGTTTTGCAGGTGTGAGTCCCATCAGTCATGCATATATGTCATTGACATATGTTGTAATTAATGGTGTTCGGGTACATAACAAATACCCTATTGGGGTATAAAAATTTCCTAATCCATAATTGCAAAACAAACATGTTCTGCTTTGAATGGTGTCCGATGCATAACAAAAACCACGCCTGAATATATAATTATTTTCCATCAAAATTACTTATTATGTTCACTTTATCTGGATTGTTTGGCACTAATGGAACGATAACTTATGATCCAATTCATTCAGCATTCGAGTAATAAGATGGTTTGTAATGTACTTACCCAACAACGAAGAAGTTGTAGCCATCAAGATGCCAGCTCTGGATGATGTCCTCGTGATTCTCAAACACAATCTCAATGAAAGCTCTAAAGTCGGCACCCATGACCGCTATGTCTTGGTACAGCCCTCCACCAGTAGGGTTGTCAGAAATGCTTCCTACCCGGAAAACACCTCCAATCTTGAAGTAGTCAGCAATCTTGAGCGGTGTATCGGCAGGGACAAAGGATACACTATTAACTGCATATCTTTGCTTCCCATTGATTTGACCTGCAGAGTTGGCAAGCCTGATGGTTCTAGTGGTGTTGATGAGACCATAGTGGTATGAGCCTTGTGGGTTCGGTCTTGGTCCACTTGCTGTGAGATTAGTTCTGAGAGATCCCAATATTACTTTAGATTGATTGTAATAGAACAAATATATGGGAGTTAATGATAATGTGGTGATTGGAGGAGTATCGTAGAAACTCAAATAGTAACTCACGATGTTGAAGATTTGATTAGAAGGATTTAGTAGAATGACTCAAGGAGAAGATTGCAATGATGAAGATTTGATTTAGAAGATGGTTTGAATTTATTCTTAATTAGTAATTACTATGAATTAGTTTCTATATTTATTTTTGTCTTTTTCGATTTAAATCCTCGGATTTCTTTGTAATCAGCTAGATATTATCAATAAAACAATTTGTCTTTAAATTGAACCATAGAATTTCTAAATTTTGTTGAACGCAAACTAAGGCATGGATTGAACAAGATAGTACCTGATGGAACGAGCTTGGTTTAGAGACCAATCAATTTGGATGGTAGGTCCACCTGGGGGTGGGCCTGAGACTGAGCCGGCTGAGTTACTGTATCGAAGAATGGCGGTACTGGTGAGGATCGGGGTAGTGAAACGGGTGGAGGCGACAATGTAGTAGTCCTGGGCGGGTTGATCAGCAATCACTAGGACGGAGTAGGACTGACCGGCATGGACGTCCAGCGAGGAGTAGGTGGTCTGAAGAGTGTGTGGTCCCTCGACTTCAACCAACTTCATCTTGTGGCCCTGAATGCGGAAATTGATTGAGTTTTGCAATCCAACATTTGATATCCTAAACCTGTAAGTTTTTCCTGTAGCACGAGATTGTTCATTACCATCACAGTTCATTTTATTTTAAGGGGCCTTTGATCAATAAGAGAAGCATTCAAATGAGTTACAGTTACATTACACATATTGTAGCACGAGATTGTTCATTACCATCACAGTTCACTTTATTTTAAGGGGCCTTTGATCAAAATAAGAGAAGCATTCAAATGAGTTACAGTTACATTATACCTATGGTTCTCAGAGTCTGGGTTTTACATAGGTAGGAGTGTACAAATGGGCCGGGCCGCTTTGGATCGTGCCCAAGCATAGCATGATAAGGATTATAGTGCCGGACCTGGAGCTTGGGTCCCGAGGATGATTGGGCACAGGCATGTTTGGGATTTGGGGAAATATGGGCAAAGCACGAGCCTGACCCAGTCTGATAATAGGGTGTGGATCTTCTGTGATTTGAATCATAAGAAATCTCCTGTGAATCTTATAGGAGGTTAACATGTATCCACATGTGGGCCCCATTAAAAAGGGTATCCTGTCATTTTTAAAACCCTAAGAAAATGATGAACATGAGTCCACAACTTTAAAGTGGTGGGCCCGCCTAGGACATGACCTGTGAGATTCACATGAAGTTTTCTATGATCCAAATCGCAGAGATCCTCAATCGTGATAATAATCAGGGTTTTAAAAATGACACAGCCTGACAGTAATTGGGTCGTGTCTAGTTTTGGGCCCCCAAACATGTGGGCCCCATTAAGAAGGGTGTCCTGTCATTTTTAACACCTTAAGAAAATGATAAATTTGAGAATCCACAACTTTAAAATGGTGGGCCCGCCTAGGAACTCCTGTGAGGTTCACGTGAAGTTTTCTATGATCCAAATCACAGAGATCCTCAATCGTGATAATAAACATGGTTCATACTATGCCAGGTTTGGGGGCCCAAAACTAGACACGACCCAATTACTGTCAGGCTGTGTCAACCTGTGAGCCCAAGAGGCATGAGCCTGTTGGACACCCCTTATCGTGCAGGGCTGGCACGATAAGGCCCATTGGACACCCCTATACATGGGATGGTTTATGTGCTGGGCTTGATTGGACTTTACCAAGCCCAACTCTTTTTTGTAAATACCCAGGCCCAAGGCCTGACATTATGAGCATAAATGACAAAAATAACCTTGTTGAGTAGGTACCTTGTTCAACTGCAAAAGATGCACCATTGGACCCACGACCATTGATGAGAACTCCGTCTGGGAAATGTAGCTTCTTACCCCGATCTAGTATTTCTTTCAGTTGCTGCACCTCAAACGTAAATCAGTTAATCAACTACCTTAATCAGTTTTGATCAAAAAAAAAAAAAAAAACTACCTTAATCAACACGTTCAATTTAGATGATTCCAATTTCTAACCAATATATTAATACCTAGGACCCCACCAAATTGCGAGAGGTGCACGTGTGAGTGCGGGTGACATTCTATTGAGCCACGTCACCTAAATTCATATAAACAAAAAAAAAAAAGAATTTTGAATTTTTTTTTCTTTCATTCACAAATACAGGTGGGTCAATAAAATGCCGCCCGTACGGGCCCACCAGCACCCAATCCACTGCGCTAAATTGCTGGCATGACCCTGATGAGAATGAAAGGTCATGCTTTGGATGTCCCTGCTTCTCCACACAAGATGCAAGAAGAATAAAGCCTGGGCAATTGTGGGTCCCGGCCTAATTTAACTTTTTTCTAAGGAAATCACGTGGCTGGATTTCTCTATAATTCAACGGTGATTAACAGGCCACGTGAATGAAAAGGAAAGGAAGTTCTTTTTTTTTTTTTTTTTTGGTCTGAACGACCCGGTGTCCGGAAACTACGTGGCTCCGACTAAATCCGGATTCGAGACGGAATGGACCACTAAGGCGGAAAAGCTCTCCCACATAACGCAGCTGCATTCTCGAGACTCGAACTCGAGACCTTGGTTAAGCTAGAACGGACTCGTTCCATCTGATCTACGAAAAGGAAAGGAAGTTGTTGCGCTGCATTATGTAGCACAGATGCATCCTAACAACTACCAAAGCACAATAAAATCGTTTATTAGCTGCGTGTGTAAGCTATGGTCCCACATCACCGCTTTCTGAACACGTTTTTGGTACTCTTCCAAATCGTCAGTGGCTTTACCTGTGGCCTTACTGTGATTAGGCCACGAGTAGTTGGTAGAGTGGCGTATTCGTAACTGTGAATAAATCCATGTGCACTATTCTTGTTTTGGATCCAATCACACTTATCCTTCAGTGAAGGCCACAGTATAAGGCCATATGATGTAGGGTCGACGAATCCAGCTGTCGACCGCCAATCACGACCAATAGTCAATGTTAACTGCCCGGTGGAAACCAGCGGATTCCGTTGATTGCCGACACAAGAACATGGTCTAATTAATTTTAATCTATCAATCAAACCTTAAATTTTGAATTTTTTTATTTTTTTATTTTTTTAAAAAGTGAAAAGTTTAAAAGAAGAAAAATGGCTGTATTTTACTTCTTTTTTTCACTTAATTTTATTTTTTTGAAAAGTTGAAAGGTTAAAAGAGGATGGAAATAGTAGTACCGTGTGGTTAGCCTTGTACCAATCTCCGATGAGAACCGTGTAATCTCCGGCGGGATCGTCGAATGGGACGGGAATTCTGGGTCGGCTGAGGATCCTGATCCCTCCAAAACCACCAGCTGCTTTGTGGAAGGCAAGAGACGGGAAGTAATAGAAGCTACCGATCTGGTCTTTCACCTGAAGAATGTAGGTGAAGTTCCTGCCCGGAGGGATGGGACATGTGGTTCCCCAAACCCCATCTTCATAAGAATTCCTCCTCTGTTGAATCCCATTCCTGTTCACAGAATGATGATGTTAACAATTTCATTAAGGCTCCGTTTGTATAGTAGGAATATAAAAGAAAGATTATTTTTCTGCATTAGATGGGTGTTTGGATATCAAAAAGCGTGGGTGTCACAGAAAAAATATATTTTTTGTTTTTAGTTAACAAAAAATAAAAATTTGTAAGAAAAAATAATAAAAAGGAAAGGAGACGAACAAGTTCTCCTTTCTACCCTTTTTCTTCAAAATTTTTTTTTTTTTTTTTATACTTGTACAATGAAAAGTGAAATGGATAAATGAAAAACTTTTCTCGTACATGTCTGTTAACCAAACATCAAAATCAAAACCTTTTGTCATAATATTTTAAATATTAACTAAACAGATTCTAAGAAAATTAAATTTTACTTTCTATTAGCATATTGTTGACATTTAAACGGAATCTAATAGATTTTTGTGAATTATCATATACCGATCATGAGCAACATTACTTTCTCTTTTGGATTCTAATTAAGAGAGACCAAACACAACAGATTTGAAGGGACCCATTGCTTCAAAAGACAGCAAGAGATAGATATCTCAGTAAAGTTGCTCGACAGACATTCAATGTATTTGGTTAAGGGTTGGGTTGGGGTCCTCCAATAAGAAGCTTCATATTGGAAGAAGAAAAAAATAATAAAAAGAAGAAGAAAAATGTCATTATTGGGTGGATAAAGATATGAAGCAATTTTTTTTCTTTTTTTACATAAAAAATAAGGTTTTAAATAATTTTAGTTTTTCATTTCAAATGTGCATTCATTACGCTCTGAAAGCAATTAAAATTATAAATAAATGAACTTTTTATTTATGTAGGATAGAAATAGATAAACTACCATTACGGAAAAGCTGAAAATTTCAGTAGGGCCTAATAACTATCATAGCAATTTTTTATTTTTTATTTTTATTTTCTTTTAGATTGCAACTATTGTAGTTGTAGCACTTACTGATGTGATCTTATAGAATATTTATTAGTGTCTGGCAGCAAGGCAGGAAAAATAGCAATTTGAGGGAATTTGTTATTTTATTACCAAAATATATATATATATATATAGAGAGAGAGAGAGAGAGAGAGAGAATTTGTCATTTAGATATTCTCACGTAAAAACAATAAATTCATCGATTTGGTTAAATTTTATGCTTTTTAGTAGCCTCCCTCAAAACTTGAAAGCAATAGAGTTATCCAGCTGGCAAATTCGCATCGGGAGAACGAATTAGAAAATGTTGCCAACAGTTATCCAATTGGCAAATTCGATTCGGTACTGCAAGTTCGTGAGTGACATATGGTGCACTAGCACGATCAAACTCTACAATGCTACACCACCCCATAGCTTTTTCCTACTAACATTGTATGTTCATGTGATCATACAAAACAAAACACAAATTTCACGTAACAAGTAGGAAATTTCCTTCCTAATCTTTTTTTTTTTTTTAATTTGATATGCGTACGATACACGTATATCGATCTGTTTTATACTGTAAAGTGATTACGACATGTAACATGGAAATCCCCCTCGCTTTCAAAAACGACGAAAATTTAACAGAGAAAGTAGTATGGATCGGAGACCATACTCATTCTCTTGTCCGAAATATTCCCAGTAAAAAAAAAACTATTTTTTATTAAAAAAAAAAAAAAGAGAATTAATATCGTCATTAAGGAAATGGCGGAAAGTTCAAATTGGTTAAAGATATAAACAGATCCGAAGAGATTAAGAGAAAGAGAGATGATCTCACTCACCATGAGAGGAGGAAAGGCTCAGGCAAGCTGTTATACACGTTGATGATGAGATTGTCATTAGTAACAGAGTGGATATCAGGACCAGGAAATTGGCCATTGATAAGGATTCCCTGCAAAATTCAAACAATTAAGCGAAGAAAATCCTGTTCTAGATCAGAAGAAGCCAGATCAATAGATCATGGATTTATACTGTAACTCAAAAAAAAATTTGAGAAAAAGGAAGTGAGAGAGATCGGACGAACCTGCTGACGAACACCTAAAGGATAAATATCACCGTAAGTCACATTCCAAGTAAAGAATCTGTAAGGATCTTCAGCATTAACAATGGCGAGAAGAGAAATGCCGATCCAAAAAGTGGCGGGAAGAACTCCTCCCCCTAAATTTAGCCACATTTTGCCAATAGGAAGAGATTGGAGATGGAAAGAAGAAGAAGAAGCTAGGGCTCTCTCTCTCTCTCTGCAGTAGTAATAGACTACTTTAGAAGAGAAGATGAGACTATAGAGACAGAGAGAAATTTAAAAGATTGCACCAAAAAAAAAAAATAGAGAGATTTATAAAAGGGATTGTGACGTGTGGAGAGCTGCACTGCGTGCCTGTGAATGAGAGTGATTACATATTTAAGTGCTTTACAGCAGGGGTGGAGCCGTAATGGCTTATCAGTAAAAAAAAAAATAAAAAAACCAATACTGTGTCGGTTTTGGAGTGTCATGCGTAGAAAATATTTTCTGTCATGACAATGCAGGAGTTCTTTCCCTGGTCTCTAATCAATCGAAGACATGTGGAAATGTTTTGGGTCGGTTTGGATTCGGTTTTATATCATTTTAATCGGTTTTGTGTTGAAAAAAGCTATCCCAAATTAATTTGGTTCGATTTTGGGTTAGAAGTTCAGGTAACCCAATTTAACCTGAAATTCGAACCGAATTAACCCGATTAATAATATACATATAATTTAGGGTAACCCAAACCGAATTAACTTGATTAATAATATACATATAATATAATATATATATTATAGAAGCATGTAAATTTTAGAAGTTAGGGTTTAAAACCGTATAAACTTCTGTTATTTTTAAATAAGTCTCTTGTTATAAATTTTTACATAGTGTTCAGGTTGGTTGAAGTCTAAATATATAACTCAAGTTGTGATTTTGCTTATCAACCCAAATTAAACAGACCCAAATCAACCCGAAATTATAGTTTGGGTTGGGTTTAAGGTTTACAAAATAAAATCAGTTTGGTGCTTGGATTTCATAATTCAGGTTTCAAATCGGATAGGATTGGGTTTAAATTGACCTTTAAGGACGTCGGTTTGGAGTTGAGTGAAAATTAACCCGACCCAAACCAAATCGAGTTGCACCCCCAGATCACGTCCATTCGTCTTCGTCTTTGACTTGCTGTAGCACAGAAAACTTCTGCCTTGTCCTTGTACAAAACAGTTTTCCCGTTTTATGGGTGTGTGCCGAGACGG
Source organism: Pachysandra terminalis (assembly GCA_031762675.1). Classification (NCBI taxonomy): domain Eukaryota; kingdom Viridiplantae; phylum Streptophyta; class Magnoliopsida; order Buxales; family Buxaceae; genus Pachysandra; species Pachysandra terminalis. Next base: position 18,143,970 of record JAUPMG010000004.1, read on the forward strand.
TGGGTGGGGTCCACACGAAACAAGTCCAACCGTGTCTCTCTCTCTTTCTCTATCTCACATGCTTGTGTTGTTTTTAGCATTTCTGTTTTTTTTTTTTTTTCTTCTTTTATCGCCCCCTTTTTTGAAGAAACTTCCGGCCCGTGAGTTTTGACGCGATACACGGACACTACATGTACTCATACTAACCCCGAACTGTACCCTACACGCTTTTTACATTGTCGCCATTTTTTTTTCCTTTTGCGGGAGGATCAGCTCGTTCATTAGGCTGGCCCACTGATTAGTATCGCATTAGTTCGTTCATTAGGATCAGTCTTTTCTGTTACTGTAGTATGTATTTCAACAAGGATGTTAAAAACTGGACAATATGGTAATTCCCAACATTTTGTCTAATGGATCTATGATTTGTCGGAGTCCATTTCTGCGGCCTCGCATCCTCTACAGCTTAAGGGTTACAGCAATCTATACAGCATCGTTGGATTGCTGCCACGTGGACTTAACCGAGAAACTAAAAACTAACGTTAACGGTAACAAAAAAATAAATTTTTTATTCAAACTCTACCCTAACCGAGCAAATGGCGC
>JAUPMG010000004.1:18148671-18160835 GCA_031762675.1 Pachysandra terminalis
CGCAAGAATCCTTTTTTGGTCTTCTTCCGAACATTCACATTTACAAGGATTGACATATATATATAAATATATATAAAATTAAAAAATATCTTATTAATTGGGAAAAAAGAGAGTAAAAGAAAATATAAATGAAATGATGAATAGAGCTTAACGTCCTCTATAATCTAAACCAAACTAAATCGGATCGATTCAAACTGATCTCAATCCAAAATCAAGTCGGTCTAATTTGATTTTATAATTTTAAAACCAAAATCCAAAAATCGAACCAAAACTAAACCGAAGACGGTTTGACATAACATAAATATGGCTTCTGGTATAAGGGCAGATTTGGAAATTATGTTCAGGATTCTTATGTTTTTCTTGCCAACCAAATGCACAACTACATGATTTCCATTAATAGTCATGCATTTTCTTGCAACATCCAAACAGCATCAGGAAAGTTATTTTCACTTTATTTTCTAATTCTTTTCACATTCTTTTCTTTCTCAACCAACTTTCTAGCATTTTCTTGGTATCCAAACGTAGCCTTAGTAATCAAGAAAAAAAAATATTAAGTTTGTAAGATGATAGCATTTTGTTCGACTTTGCAAGTAAAGCTTTGATTGGTCCCTTCTCTTTTAGAAAAATGACCTTTAAAATTTTTAAAATATCATTTTTTTTAAAGGGAATGAACCAATTGCGTTCCCATGTACACACCATTTGACAATTTTTGGTGTAGACGATCCAAGTCCATTTTGTAGGATACTTTCCTTTCGAGTAATCATTTTTGTTTTAAATATTCGTATTCTAACGATAGCCTCTAGGCATTTTCTATTAACAATTAGTCAAAAGGATTGTATAATATGTCCTTTAACATAGAGCTAGCAATTTCTAACTCGACGTGCCAACCCGCCTGCATTTTAGCAGGTTTGGGTTCAAGTTTTCAACCTGTGGGTCGGGTCCAGGATAGGGTTTTATAACCTGTGAATAAATTGGTCGATTTTGGGTTAGCTCGTCTAACCCGTCAGGTTATTACTATAGTCAAAAAACTTATATACCTTAGTTATTGTATACAAATTTAAGTAACCCTATATAAGCTTAATGATAAATTAGGGTTATTTATTTGCTCTTTCTCTCTTCTGACTCTCACATTCTCATACGACAAACAGAAGAAGCTGAAGATTGAAAAAGAAATCCATCTTTATTTTCCATGTTTCTTCCTTTCTCACATGACTCGAAACTTCTCTCGAACCTTCTGCTTTTCTTCTTAAATCGTCCCTGACCTCTCTTTTGCAAGTTTTTTTGCAAGTGATCGCCCGGTTCTTTCTCAAATATGTTCTTTTGATTTTTTTTTCTCTATTTTCTAGTTGTCAGGGGATTTTTGGTCGTCCCTAAACTCTCCTCTTGTTTTTTTTTCCTAAAGTATGTTATACAGTTTCTCTCTCCATTCTGCTAGGATTAGGTTTTACCTTTTTAACATCTTTCCATTTTCGTCCCAGATCTATGTTTAGTAGTTTGCTTATCTTCATTTGAAAATTATTTCTACATATATGCAGAATCCTTGAAATGCATTATCTGTAAAAAAAAATTACAGAGGATTTTCTACACAAAAAGTCGAAAACCAAATATGAAAATACCTCTACTCTAGAGGAGGAATTTACACAAAAAAGAAACATTTAAGATATTAGTGGAGGAATTTACAAAAAATAAAATAATAAAAAATCAGATGGGTCACACAGGTTAGGCGGGTTAGAGCGGGTTGGGTGTAGGTTGAGTAATCTCAACCCGTATATTAAACGGGCAGGTTCGGGTTTGGGGTTAAGCCCTTTCCAATATCTATTGCTAAACTATTTAATTAGAAAATATAATATATTGAAAAATATTAAATAAATACATTAAAACACCAGGCATCAAAAAGTATATAAAAAGACATTTTGAACAAAGTTTTGCTAATTAACAATGGCACAAACACGAAACATAGAGACTCCATATTTGTCTAATATTTGGCTAAATGCAATTAATCAAACAAGCAACAAATAAATCAAAAAAGATCAACACCAATATAGTTTTAGATTAGTAGCTTTGTCAGCAAAGATGCTTGTGTGCCTGTCACTTCAAATCCCATGAATTTAGAAGGTGTACTCCAATCCTTATATCACATAATCGGATCTAGCATTGTATAACTAATCATAGGCCAGAGTTGTTTTAGTTGCTTCCAATACAGAATATGTTTCAATACAAAAGAAGGAACTACCCATATCACAAAATTTGGACATGTAAATTACTAAACACAGACGCTACGCACTATGACTTCATGATTATGCACCAAACAAATACATTAGCAACATTGTCATCACCATAATCTTCTTAAATGGCCTCAGTCTTCTCCAGAGTTGTAACATAATACCATGTGTTAACACAACCACTTTTTTTTTTTGGTTAACACAAGCACATACAAAGGGCATATGTGTGCATATGCACACGAGAGAGAAAGAGAGAGAGAGAGAGAGAGAGAGAGAGAGAGAGAGAGAGAGTTTACTGTTGTAATTTAGAAGATTCTCAATGCTCTTGCAGTTTAGAAGATTCTCAATGCCGCACCAAGAAGACGCTCCTGTGTATTGAAAATTCAATAATAATAATGAACACAAACAGGAGCTTCCATACTTCTTTCAAGAAAAAAAATTAAATAAATCCATCTTCAAACAATAAAAATGCAAAAACAAATAAAAAAATAAGAATAAAATCACAGGAGATAGCCATGTTTGAAAAATCAAAGGAAACAGAAACTTTATAGTCTACGATAAAGAAAATATAGATATCGTTTCTTAAAGAGTAAGATTTCATTATGTAGAATCACCTTAGCTATAACGCTAATCATGGTGGATCCAAGAAGCAGATGAAAGTTTCTATGGAACCAATAGAAGCAACTGACCTTCCATTGAACTCATGGTACATTGGTATAAAAAGAAAAATAAATATCTTATGTGGAACCATAAATCCTAGCTTTATCTCAAGCGCAGCTTATGTGGAACCATAAATCCTAGCTTTATCTCAAGCGATGAATGTTAGGTTTCTTACGTCAGATTCAAGAATTGAGAAGTGCAAGTGTCTCGTTCGGAAGAAATAAAAGAAAATACATTGAAAAAATTATTAATTTAATTAATTGATTTGTTAAGTTTTCAAGACAATACGTATTAATTAGTTAACACAAAATTTAGTACCTAAAATAAACTTTCACCCTCAAAAGAGTTTAAGCTGTTTTTCTATGTAAATAACACAGACAATAAGGAATACTTTTGTCAAATAAATGATATTTAAAAAATCAATGTTTTATTTTTGTTATAAGTTGTAAGTAAAAGACAATAAAACCATTATTAAGAATTATATTACTTACATGATTGTTAACGACTCTTAGAATAACTATAGTTATGAAGGATAAATTAGTAAAATTCATGGAATAAAAATTTAATAACTCTAAAACTTAAAAAACTCCTTCAACTTTTATAAGTAGGATGATATGATTATGCCTTCTTAGATCCGAAGGGCTTCTCACCCATAGTTAGTAAGTTTGGAGACGGTAAAAGTGCGGTTCGGTATTCGTACGAGAACAGTTCGGTTTAGATAATTTAAAAAAAGGACAAAAATTCGGATCTAAAATACGTGAACATCAAAAAGTCATAGGCACATCCGTGTATAGTACTTTTCAATCTCAAAAATTCGAAACAAAAAATTCGGTAACGTTCATGTGTTAAGATAAATATATTTGAGTTTGTATGTTAAGATAAATATATATATATAAATGAAAGCTAAACTACTATAGAAGCTCCAAATGATAAGTTGGGTTTAAGCTTAGAATTGGGTTCTTTTGAAGCACTTTTACTACCGTGTTAAGACTCGAGACTCAAGATTTTTGTTTCTTTTAAAACCAATATTCACCGTTACCCAATTAAGGTCTTATTTCCATTTGGGTCTCTAGTTATTAAAAAAGAATGTTTATATTTAATTTTATTTTCGCCTCTCTCTTAACTTTATAAATATGACGTTTTGTTTTGACCTTTTAATACAGTTTTTGTTTTATATGTGTACCATACGGTAAATAATAATAATATGCATATTGTAACATATTGTTGAATTGGAAACGCCAAACAGGTGTATTTTTACATGCGTGTAAAAAACACAAATAATACGCAAATATTGCGTTCCCATGTTCGCACCTAATGCTAGCTTTCTAAGGGCAGGAAGCCCTTGTTAGACCCAAAAGGACTTCTCACCTAATGTTTGGATGTTCGATAACACTTCTAAGAGTGGCTTTGGATGGAAGCACTTCCTTAAAAAGTCCATTTTGGTAAAAGAAGAGCTAACTGCTTCCAAAAAACTGTATTACGTAAAGCAATTTGCAATGAATTAAATTAAATAAAACTTTTAAAATAACAAAATGTAACGACCTGAAAGTCGTAACTAAATTTGAAATTTTTTTAAATTTCCGGATCGTGACACAAAATTACCCTTTTATTATATTATACATTCATTATAAAGACAAAAATATCTATCTAACCTAGAATTAAGTACAAGAAGACCCTTTTGTATACTTTTTCCCACCAAACATAATTTTTAACAATTTTTTGGCTCATGTAACCCCATGACGTTATTGGAGCAAGCCGAGAACACTTCCATAAAATTCTGTTCCCTACTTACGGATTACTTGATCGAGAGCTCCACCATAAAATTCCGTCCAGTTTGTAGAGTATAATACATCTGCATATAACATCAGAAGTCTAAAGTTCCACATTGCTTGCTCTGGATAATCTTCCTTCCAATTGTTTGTTCGCTTTCGTCCTTCCTACTTCCATTATTGAGGGCTCGAGTTCGCCCAATGCCCATCTTTGGCAGACCTCGATTTAGTCCCTCCAATAAAACACATGCTTTACACCATTTCTGCAAATCAAAATGAACAAGCCTTACAAATATTCCATGCAGAAAGAACTAATTGCAAATACTTTTCAATGAATATCATATATTGCTACTGATCAAGGGAAAACAGATGACTGGATTAGTTAAACAATCTATACTCTCCTAGGATGATCTCAATGTGACAGAAGAGAATAACGGCAATTTTTGGGCTCATTGCAGCAGTACCAAACTCACCTAATTTTTTCTCTAACGAAAAATGTGCTTAAATTTGCTTGTGGAAGCCCAAATGCACCTAGGAAGCTTCAATGCTTTGCAGGCAAATATGATTTTAATGACCTAGCATTCAAATCCCCTAAATCTTTTCTAATGGCATTATCTTCAAAGTTGGCAAGGGAGATGGTAAAATTTTGGGAGGTAATTGGTGTAGAGACAGTCTCTTTTATAAACAGTTTCCACATTTTTATTTGGAGTCATTGTAAAGATGGCCTTCTAACAGTAACCATTTCTGTGGACTGGATTATTACTTTCCCTTACTTCTGTGGAGGTGGGGAAAGAATCTGATACTCAATGGTGGAGGGTGCACTAAAGTCTTCTTCTTGTGGACAACTTTGGATGAAATTCTGACGATGGATTATTTGTTGAGTAAATAGTAGGTGTTACCAAATCGTTGTATCATGTGCCAAGCAGAAGCATAAACAGTGGATTATCTATTAGTACATTCTACAGTGGCCAATCATTCGCACTTTCTTCCATTGAGTTGGATGATGCTATAGAGTTCAGAAGTGGTTTTCCCCTGTTGGGGATCGAGAAAAGGTCAAAGGAGTGAGTCCTTTGCTTTGGACGGTGTACTTTAGAGTTATAAGTTGGATTCTTTGGAAAGAAAGGAACAGCCACATTTTGGAGGGAGGACTATGGTGTAATCCTATCCTAACTAGAATGCTTCATATGATGTTTCAGTGGTCGACAATGTTTCCTGAATTCAGGGTTACTTGACTACTTTCATGGTTTTGAATTTTTGGGAAATTTAGCAAAACTTCTCCCAAATTTTCCTTTATCTTGATAATTTTGTATATTCTTCACAGCAAATATTAAAAAAAAGTGAAATATATATATTGTAATGATAAAAAGAAGAATGAAGAAGAAAAGAGGCATATTCCCATCAACAGCATGTCATCCTCCTTTGTTACTCTACCAAAGGGATTCAAGATACTGAATGAAAAACTATAAAGTTTGTCTGGATGGAAGATTTTAAATAGCAAATATAATATTTCAAGCTGAAAGTGGAAATATTATAATCAACAAAGAAAAGGCAGTCTTGTCAAACGATTTTGGCGTTATTCTCTTTTTCTGTGGAATAAAACACATGTGAAAGCAATCACATGAAAAATGGATACAAAATTGCATTAAAGGGTTTAGATGTGTGTGTAAACTTCCTTGATATTCCTTCATTATTGTTTGCAAATTATAGGCCAATAAATCACAACAAAGACAGTAATGCAATTGGTCGAGTCTAATCCAATCTAACACATATGGGTACTAAAGATGTTTCACGCAAATACGCTGGTCTATTAATTATCCAAAGATAAGTGTATTTAATGTTTAGCAGTGGTATATGGCATGGACACATCTTAAGTGAATCAAATGCCTTCCGATCAGAACAAATGTAAGAGCGGAAATAAGCTATTTTACAACTTGTTTATTCTGTGGAAAAAGATTTACCTGGCTCGAAATATAACCACAGCGTTCACATGTTCCCTGCTCCGGCATTTTTGTTGAAGTGGAAATCCTAAAATTCTCGCCCGATCTTATGATGTCAAGAATAGCTCTGGGTCTGCACCAAAAAGTCATCCCATAATAGGTCAAATTGGAAATACATTGGGTGTGTGGAAATTCTTAAAAAAGAAAACATAGGCAAGAAAGAACATAGCATTATATTTATTAACTATGTATGCAACAGAACTAAAGCTGATACAAAATTAAAGCTGAAACAGGTTTAACAAGCTATCCACCTAATTCTTTCCAAGTCCTTGATAAACTCACGAGCAAAACCACGGTATGCATTAGGGGAATAAATGCCTGCAATTTCAGCAACAACATGGATTCTCTGAGATGAACTTAGTTATATGGACAAGACGGTGGAATATGGTAGAACATAAAATTTCAATGTGCATCATGGGGGAAAAAAACTAATAAAGTTTCATGGAACTGTCTAAAGGAAAAGATCCATGCATTCCAATTTCCGATGAAAAAGACAATATTCTACTGCTCAATTACCAAAATAAATGGATAATCTAGAGAAAGACATTTCAAGAAGATTTGGAAGCTTGAGCCTCTAGGAAGTATCTATAAAAAAATTAGATTTAAAATTTTAGAATGTGTAGTTAGTCTGCAAAATTATAATATTAACTTACACAAGGTTTCAAAGGCAGGACTATTGTTGGAAGCTTCTTTCTCCCAAATCCCAAAATCACAGCTTTAACGCTTTAGTATAACATTATTGAAACCAACTCAAAATAAAGGAGCGGATAGCTTGAATTAGTTGAATTAAATCAAGCACAGATTCAGTTCACAAGTCCTGAACATTATTCTTAAATTTAAAACCATTGGAAGTAGGAGGTAGTTAGACACAATGTTTTTAACCTGCCCTTTCTAACAGCCTTTTTTGTTCAAAAAGTGAAACAACCTAGGAAATTCAGAACACAGGAAACTGAAATGGACAAACACAATCATAAAATGAATGGGAAAATGAGCAATTACATTCCGTAGAGAAGTAGTCCAGCCTCTTGAAATATGCATACGTGAGCATCTGGTCAAGGATTTCCAACATACACCCAACAAAAAAAGATTGAAATACAATTGATGCAAAAGGTTCAGCATAAATGAATATTTCTGCTGCAAGGATATATAACAATTTCCTTCTCATAGGTATATTTAAAGGGTTTGCATCTTGGAATAGGTCCATCCTCTCCCGTGGTAATAAAAGTGCATCGACTCAATCTACAAAGCAGATTGCTTTAAATCAGTACAGGCCCCAACTAACCAGAATAATAATAATAAAATAAAAATAAGTGTTAATAATGCATCACCTTGCAATGTCACCTCGTAATATGTTTAAGAGAATAGTTTCAGCAATATCATCTGCATTATGCCCTGTTGCAAGCTTGTCAGCCTTCAGCAATGCAGCACCGCGATCAAGAGCCTAAAGAAAGTCCACCATTCACATAAATTATTGTTTCTCTTTAAGTGATTGAAGGATCTTTTATTAATGTGACCATTGGAGGTCTAGACACGAACAAGAAAAACAGAAAACATCCAAGTGAACAGTTTCTGAATTCTGCAACCGTAAATGTATAAAGATGATGACTGTCGGTGCTTAAGCAATTTCAAAGTTATGCATGCAAAATGGAACTAGAAAGCTATTACAGTTAGAAACTAAAAGAATAAACTAGTTTGGCAAGGATTTTGACAGTCTCCAACCTAAAAACCTACTAAATGCCCCAAAGTAGCATTGAACAAGGGAAAATTACATTAAATGGGAAATAATAAATACATGCTAAAAACTGGCAACAAGCATGTCAGCTAACAAAGATAAATTTTAAAAATAGAAAAATCCTACTCGAAAATACATTATCATCCCCATCGTACAACATTTCCTCCACTGGAACTCCAGAAAGATGAAAGATAACACTCTCCATACCTCCCACAGCTAGCTTATTCACCAGGTTATTGCCAATCTTGGGACATGAGCAAACCAGATATTCCTTTCATAGCCATAGAATCTAGCAAATTGAACCAGATGTACAAGTTTCAAGTAGGGCAACTGACTAGAAAAAATCCATGAACCCACCATAAATCAATCTCCCTCCACCACTAAGAGACTAAAACCCTGTGCCCTAGCCTTCCTCAATCCTGCCACTAATGCACAAACCTCGGTTCTGATGGCATTCTTCCCCCCCCCCAATGGGACCAGGGAACGTATAAATAATATAGCCAATGGAGTCTCTAAAAATGCCTCTTACCTAGAAGGATCTGAATTGCCCAACTAGCAGCCACCAAAGTTCAGCTTAACAAACCCCTTGACCGAAGGTTTCCCAGCCAAACAGCTCCTCAATACGGCAGACAAGAATAGGAAAATGATATTAGCGCTTTGATGATCTCAGATATACCGATACCATAAAATCTAGGAAACCCACATGAAACCATAAGCATCATGAACTTAATGATAGCTTTTTACTGGCTCTAACATCCTCAAAAATCCATCTGCTTTCAAGCAAAAGTACACAGTAGCATAGTACTATCAACTAACATAATCATTTTTTCATCTCGAACCCATATTTGATAATGGATAGACACATCTATCAGCAGCACGGTAAATTGTGAGACCTAAATGATGTCCGATCTCTATCAACTAGGAAAGGTGACACCTTTACCAGAGTTTGGGGCATACCGGCATAGTTCTTCTAGTCTCAATGCTCCTTGATTTTTTGGGTATAAGATTATTATTGATAATGAAGGAATTCTAGTTGGCATTGAGAATTAGAGAAGTACCACCAATAGAAATACCAATTTGGTGAATTCCAAAAAAATCTCATACCTGGCGACGAAAAACACCGCAGAAGGTGCAGTTGTTTTTTAAGCCAATCATCTTCACTATTTCGTCCATTGTCCATCCATACAAGTCCTTGTATGAGACGATTTTTAGTGGCAGACCGTACTGAGAAGAATGAGTAAGGCATGTGTTAAAAAAATTAAGCAGAAGCATGTCTCAAGCAGAAAATATTAGATGATGACACAAAAGATGCAGAAATAGAAATTACAGTTTCAGCACAAAAGCACAAAAGTTGGAATTAAAATGTCATACCAAATCTAAAATGAATGAAAAGGCAATAATCAGATGCAATAAATATTTCCCAGATACTTGAAAATTTACCAATTCAAACTCAGATACAACATCAATGATACTAAACTTAATAGAAAGTCTCAACCAGACATTATTTTTCAAAACACACCAGAAGAATATTGCTCATTGTATCAGCTTCTACAATAACAGATGTCACCATATCATTAAAGAAGAAAACATAGTAAAGCATCTTCTGAGCAAGCTGATATCCAAGAAAAATGGCTCGACTCCACTGAGTTACAAGCTTTGACTTGCTGAGCTCTCCGTGTTTGAAGAAAGTGGCCACCCACCAAACCAAAGAAATGGAGCAGAATACAATGGTAGAAAACCAAAAAGGAAAGCAGCATATACATGAAATAACCATGGCTTTGGCAAAATTCATACTGAAGCTCAACACTGAAACCAGTGAAAATATAGTGTTTCACCTGAATTTCATTTCTCTTGACAGTCTCAAGTGAGTCATCCCTATACCCTGTAATCCCTTCATCAACTGATAATAGAAAGAGATCCAAGCCATAATTGTGACGGCGATTCAGTTCTGACAACACATATGCAAGGACCGTCGAATCTGCATTACAAAAAACAAAAGGAAACAAAACAAAATGGATCATGCTTCATAAGCTTCCCCAGTTCAAGAAATAAATAAAATTATTCAAGAACAAAATAAAAGAACATGTAAGATGTCATATGTTTACCATTAACCCGATGATTCTACACATTGATTAACTTAATAGAAACAGGTGGCAAACAAATCAGTTTGGTTTGTATCATAAAATGATTTTCAATTGACTTGCTTTGAAATTAGTTTCTGATTTACAGATATCTGATTTTAAAAATGCAGTGGCATACTTGAATAAATCCATGCGTGTACAGGGGAGCATACATGTCATTTCCTTTAAATGTTCTATGCTTTTAAGGTGCCATACTTGTAATTTCTGCAATTCTCCTTAAAAGCATTTCCTCCAGAAGCCAATCAGAAGCCAATGCCAAATGCTTCTCTGTATGTCTCAAAATCATTGCTAACAAAGTTTTCCAAAAATGTGCCCCATAATCATCTATGGAGGTGCAGAATCAACGCAATATTCGGCCTAGCAACAAGGCATAAAAAATATCCACAAAAATCACGCATCACCAAAATCAAACCACATATGGAAGATAGATAAAGGAACACCATCCAGTTATTGGCAGGTCAAATAAGTAACAGAGGTTACTTTTCTGATGAAACTGACTGGCACCGAATCTTGCAGAGATACAGTATCACTTTATCCAACAACAGAAATAATAACCTCAGAGCTCTCACTAACTAAACAAGTGGACGACAAACATTCCTCACTTACACATGTATCCAATCTCAACCACTCATATAACATATGATGCTCCATGAGTATCGGCATATGATTCGGCAGAGCTCCTAAGAACATTATCCCTTTGGGCTCACAGACAGATTGACGGAGTCCACCTCTACAATCTGCTAGATCTTCAATGTAGACTATCCAAATCTGTCCATGGTCAAATTTTCTTATATAGAGGGTCCTCACCAACCCATTCTTCCCTCTTCATTAACAAACAAAACCATTGCCTATCAAAATAGAAGTCAGTCTCTAAAAGCAGCTTGATAGAAGGGATTCTTCTTGTCCAAGTCCATAAAGAAAGATTGCATTTTATCCATCTAATAAAGTAGGTAATCTGGTTACTTTTCATACAACAACAACAACAGGAAAAAGAAAAGCCTTATCCCAACTGGTTGATCTGGTTATTCTTCATAATTACTATAAAACTACCTTCGTAAAGTATTAAATTAATAAATTTTCTCATGGTACTTTATCATTGAAAAAACTGCACACTTAATTGAATAAATTCCACATAAGAGTGTGAACACAAGGATCAAACCAAGTAATAACCAGGTAAAAAAAAAACAACAATGAAACTAATTGGATTTCACTACCTAAACTCCATTTCCTTTCCATATGAAATCAAATGTAATTCCATTTTGAGCAAGCCAAACTAGGAGTGCAATATATAGTTCCATTTTTACAAGAAAGTAAAAAATTCAAAGCTTTTATCCTCCATGATGTGAAGCTGGTTAGTCACCAAAACATTATGATTATTTAGTTACCCTTAAAAAAAAAACATTCTGATTGGAATGTCTAAAAGAAAATTTGCCGGTCAAACAAATTTTCCAAGTTTTAAACTAGGAAAAAAGTTGTTCTCAATGTTGGGTGGTCTTGGGCCTTCTCAACCCCAAAAGCTAGCTCAAGAGGTGAGGCTTTCCCTCACACTTAGAAACCGACCACCAGCCACAACCGATGTGGGATCCCCAACAATCTCCCCCTCACACATCGGGCCCTAGGTCGGCTCACCATCGACCCGTCTC
>JAUPMG010000004.1:18181811-18191973 GCA_031762675.1 Pachysandra terminalis
TGTTTCTCCATTTATTAGGTTCCCATCTCTCTCTCTCTCTCTCTCTCTCTCTCTCTCTCTCCCCCTTCACTTAGTATTAAATATTTCAAACTGTTAACTATGTTCTTATTTATTGTTATTAGTTGTTCTCTCTTTCAGTTATGCTTTACATTCCCATTTAATTTTTATGTGCTCTTCCTTTTTTTTTGTTATGGTTCTCACTATATTAGGTTCCTATTTATTTGATTGCTGTTGTTCATACTCTTCTTTTTTATTTTCAACTTCAATTCTTTTTTAACTTTACATTGCAATTCTCACCAAGCAGGTACTCTCTCTCTCTCTCTCTCTCTCTCTCTCTCTCTCTCTCTCTCTCTCTTCGCCTTCAGTTACTGTTTCAATTTCTAAACTGTCAGTTGTACCCTCTTTCAGTTGTCCTTTTAACATGACTGAATTTCTTTCTAACTAGGATGGCATTTCCTGAATATCAAACATTGGAACGCATTCATCCTTTTGGACATCGATGGATAATCAAAGTCAGAGTCAGTCGATTGCTAGATGTGCATGAATATATAAATCGAAGTGATCAAGGAAAAGTTCTAAACTTCACTGTGATCGATGAAAAGGTACTCCGATCCCCCATCTCTTTTCATGTCTTGTGTTTATCTCTCAAATGTGGTTGACCTTTCTTCCTCCCTCTTTTTTATCTAGGAAAATCATATGCATGTTGTATTATTTAAGGATCACATCGAAAAGTTTGGAGATCTGATAGAAGAGGGTTGTGTTTATCGTATTAGCACATTTAGAGTTGCTAATGTATCAAAAAAATTCAGAATGGTACCTATTGAATACCAGATTTTCTTTACCAATGGGACTATTATTGAGAAGATTTCTGAAGAATGTTTGGAAATTCCTTTCCATAGATTTTATTTTAGAGAACTTAACAAAACAAGGAATCTGGTCAATGATGAAGAATCTGTCACAGGTATAGGTTATTATACAATTTCTACTTTATTATCCTTTCGTTGCTATTACTTATTTTTAACCCTTCCTTTTAGATGTTATTGGCATTATTACACGTACTAGACCTGTGTCTTCTATTAAAAAGAAAGATGGCACTCTGTTGCTCAAGCTAGAGATTGATATTGTTGATATAACGTAAGCTTCAAGCCTTACTCGATTTTTAATAATGCATTTCTTATAGAATAAAACTCACAGATTTTTTATTTATTTAGATCTACCCAAATAACTCTGACATTGTGGGGGTCTCTTAAGGCCAATAATGAACAACCAATTCTGAAAGCATCAGGGAGGAAGATGGTTATTGTCGCTACATCTTTGGTAGTTCGCGAGTTTAAAGGTAATTTCTTACTCCCAAAAAATTAATTTAAGACTATGTAGTTGCCTACTAATGGGAAATTAATTTTATAATTTTTTTTTAAAAATGACATATACCTTTCATCGACCTCATTGACTAAAGTTATTCTTGATCCTTCGTTACCTGAAGCGTCACGGTTGTTAGATTTGTAAGGATATAAATGTTAATTTTTTATTTTATTTGCTTCCATTAAATAAGTTTTATGCTAATTCTTTTTTATAATTAGGGAAGGCACATCCAATGAGCATAAGTTATCCATTTCGATATCCAATATTATCAATGATTCTGGCCACACATTTCCAGCTTTTAAAGATAGAATGACAATAAATGAATTATTCGATGCCATTGACATTTGTCCACTTCAGGTAATGAGATAACAATTGATATTCATTTTCATTAATACTTCTTCTTACATTATAGATTTACGGTCATTAAATAAGGTAGAATTATTATATTTTATTAATATAATGCAGGTCATGACATATTTTATTAAGGCAATTATTGTTCGAGTGCACGTGGACCAACCATTTTGGTTTGAGGCTTGCATAGAATGCAGAAAAAAGATACAAAGATATGAAGGTTATTCTTATTGTTCCAATTGTAAAAGCCAGGATCCAGATATGGTGTTAAGGTATGACTTTTACCAAATATTGAATTTTGTTTCATATTTATATTTAGAGTCATAATTTTATTATTTTATACTTATTAAGAGCAAATTTTCTTACAGTTATTTTGTTAAAATTGATGTGATGGATTTGTCGAATGAAACGACATTGATATTGTTTGACAAAGAAGCACAATTTCTATTTGGATGTCAAGCAGTTGAATTACAGAACTTCAAATCAGAGGTAATTTTCAATTTCGTTTTTCTAGCAGTTAACAAAGTTATTAATTTAATATGACATCTTTCAAAATATTGTAATTTATTAATTTTTAGGGAAATAATGGTTCTGCATTTGACAAGAGGGTTGAAGTAAGCCTATGGAATGAGTACAAGTTTCTAATTAAGGTTACACCGGCAAATCATCACTACATTGCAAAACAAGGTTTCACAGCCTGCAAGATTGAGAAAATAAATTACAGTGATGAGTCTAGAAATCTTCTGCGCAAGGTAACCTATCATTAATATTCACGCTCATTGAATTCTATTCTACATATTGTCTTTCATAATTTCAAATTAGCATCACTTTGTGTATCTATTTTATTTATTTTATTTTATTCGCTTTTTGGGAAATGGGTAGTGTCATTGCAATTTAATTTCCAAATGTTGGCAACAAAGATTGAGGTAATTCCCTTATTATATACATAGATTTATGCATTTCAGGCACTTTTCTATGATTTGTGCTAGATGTTTTAAGAACATTCTTTTCACATGTTAATTGACAGATTGAGTTTCCTAGATCACAAATTGAGTCAATTGGAATGTCGGCTTCGACCCTGATTCGAAGTACGTCACCATATTTTCTGATATATTTATTTGTTACAAGAATTAATTTATTGAGGTTGGTAATTAATTTTTATTTGTCTCCTTTTTTAATGATGTAGAATAAAGGATAATGATGATCCACAACTCAACAAAACTGAAGATGCCGGAAAGGATAAAGGGCTCGAAATATTATGTGATACAAAACAAATATCGGGGTCTGATTGCAAGTATGTATAGTTAAATATCTCTGTATTTTTTTTTATGATGAAATTGATTAATGCTCTTTACAATAGCTATTGCGTAATGTTTCAGGAATAAAAAACATGAATATCAAGATAGATCTCTTGACAGTGAAGACAATGGAGATGCACAACCAGGTTCATTACAGGTATTGACTTTTCCAACATTGTAAAAAAATATCTTAACCATAAAATATATATTTAAAATAGAAATCTAACAATTTTGTTTTTTTAATTTTATGTTTAATGTAATTAGCAGTCCAAGAAATGTAAGAAGGAAGTCATGGAGATACGTCATTATGATGTTTCATCGTCTAATGAGCTGTAATTAAATATAGTAGCACACTTAAGAGAGCTTCTACTGCATCATCATGGGTTTTTAATTATTGATTGGATTTAAGGGTGTTACAAATTATGTCTGTTAAACGACTGCATTTCTCTAGAGTCTTTATGAATTACATTCAATTATATGCTTTGCTCATCTTAGACTTTCATATGGAATGCAGATTTTTCACTGATTTATTTATTGCAGTTTTAAGACAATGATCCTTATGAATATGGGTGGTCTCGCTTGATTTGTAACATGCGTATTTAGGTTGTGATTAGCCTTCTTTATCTCAATCTTTATTTCCTTCAATTATTCTTATTTTTGAGATCACTAATATAGCATAAAAGAAAATAAAATACAATTTCATCATCCCTTATGATTCCTATTTTACTACTGGGAATTTTAGCAATTTCTGGTTCATGGGAACATGTTCCACATAATTTGATCCTGCTTCTTTTGCTTTGGGGGATTCTCTGGTTGATATGGGAAACAACTATATATTGTTTCACTTTCCAAGGCTAATTACCTAACCAATGTGTGATTGATTGTGGTCACCCGACTGCCCGAAAAACTAACAGGAGAACAACCGTTTGATACCTTGTAGCCCAACATCTAACGATTGTCATGATCGATCAAAGTACTTGTTCTGGGATCCATACCATCCTTCTGATGCTGCTAATATTAGTTGATCAAAGATGTATAGTTTTTTATACGACAACAACTTATTGCTTATTGGATTATTATGATTCTCTTTTTCTCTCAAGGTTAGTCAAGTAAGTTGACTACATTGCTCTAAATAATTTAAAACAACTACTTATAGTCACAACAGTTATCGATTATACGTTTGCTCACGAGACACCATATTAAATAGCACATGAGTGAGATGCTAGATAACTCCATCCAATCAAGATAATGAATGATTTCAACTAAATAATTTGTTTCTTTTTCATGATTGTAATAAAACGATTTTCAAAGCTAGTACTGCAATTAAGTAGTATTTCTTTAATTGCCAAAAGAAAGAGCAAGGAAAGTTGGGTAAGGAAGGCAAGTGTTTTAGGAATTTCAGAGACTAAGGAGAGATTTCGCCATTGCCTGATGGAAAGAGAGAGAGAGAGAGAGAGAGAGAGAGAGAGAGAGAGAGAGATGAAACTCATCCAGCCTGTAATAGGGATGAGACTCCACCAACATGTAAGAGAGAGAGAGAGAGAGAGAGAGAGAGAGAGAGAGATGGATTTTCTTTCAAATCTTATTGGTTTTTCAAACCACTATTAAATCTTATTGCTTTATCAAACCACTCTAAATTTTTATATTGTTTCTCTATATAGAATCAATAATCAGTTATTTTATGTCTTACAAAAAGGAATATTGAATGACTTACCATAATATAAATTTCCAAAAACATTGTTTTAGAGAAAAACATAAAATATTAGTAACTCTGTCCAATTTAGAGGATCAAATTCCCATATATGACTAAAACATTCATTTTAGTTGAGAAGCTTTTCTGGATTCAATTTTCACTTCATCTTTCTACTAAAACACTTGGTTCTGGCCTAGATTGATCTTTACTTCAATCGAATCAACAAGATCAATTTGATCTTCACTAAGCTGGAGATTGACCTTTACTTCATCCTGATTAAGCAAAAGTTCTACCTTATATTCCAACTTTACAGGTATGAATTTTGACTTCTTTGTCTCTTTTGACATTATTTTTATGCATGTTGATGTATATTCTACTGCCTCTATTCTACAGTCATTATATATGCCATTAGAAATGAAAATTAAATTATTAATAAGATATTGTTTTTTCAATAAATCCATGTACTTCTATTTCGAGAGTTCATTTTTTCAAGTCAGCCCAGTATGTGCTGCAGATGCAAACACACAGATCTGATCATATATGAAAGAATGGCCATATATGATATTGGCAAGAAAAAGAGAAAAATAAAAAACAAAAATCGATCTTCCTCAGAGATTCATAAAGCTACAGAAATTTATACAAAAGAATGGCCATATAAGATATTGGCAAGACATAAAATATCTATACCCAACCCATACCGATCCTATCCCGGGTTGAGTTTGATTTTAATGGGTTCATGATAGATTCAATCAGATAAATAGGTTGTGTGAGAGTGCAACTCGGTTCGGTTTGGATTGGGTTTACCTCAATCCAACCCCAAACCGACCTGCTTGAAGGTCAACCCAAATCCTACCAAACACGATTTTAAACCGAGCTATGAAACACAATCACTAAACCAATTTTATTTTGTAAATTCTAAACCCAACACAACCGAAGCTGCAATTTTGGATTGGTTTGGTCGGGTTAATTTGGGTTTAAAATAGTATAGAAATAAAACTTTAATTAATTTTATAAATGAGATAATAATATTTTTAAATACACTTTCCTGTACATGAATTTTTTACTAATTGGGACAACTTTGTTATGTTACATATGAATGAGGTGTGTATGAAAATACAATATAAGTTTTTTCAATTTTTATCTTTAAATAACTCAAAAATTAATCTTTTATTTTATCATTACTAATATATGCCTTTTATACATTTACACAGGAGTTGCTCAATGGATGTAGAAAATGGCCATAGTTTATAATTAAAAAAAGCAACTTCAAGGAAATTGTTAGAAGATGAAGAATTAATGGTATATTTTCTTTTAGATTAAATTTCTAATAACTTTTTGCCAAACATTTATATTTCTAATAAACAATGCCTTTGTGTTTCTAAACTATGATTTGCATTAGCTCACGCATTCAATTATTAACTATTTTTAAGCAATTAAACACATTGTCTGCATTGTTTTCAAACAATTGGAGGTTAACTACATCTTGAGTTAAAAAAGTGCTATTTTATGCAAATTAATTTTTATCTTCCTTTTTATGTTTTTCTTTTACACCCCGTGCATCGCACAGGTTTTTGCTAGTAACTTAATAAAAGGCAAATTAACTCTAAATTTCAGTGCTTTGAGTATTTGTGGTTCCTTTCATACAAAGGACCTGTTCATGAACATGAAAGCCAGGCAATGATTAACATCCTCCTCATTTAACACTTTCCAAGCCATAGCTTGTAAGAAACTGGCGTGCCTATTCTCAACACACACTGTTAGATAATTATCAAAACCCTGCAATGCAAATATAGCTTTTAGATTCAGATTTAATATCAATTTACTGGGTATATGAAAAACAAATGTAGAGTTGTTGAACAACTCCATTAACCCGACAAAAAAAATAGCCATGGTTGCTTTTAAAGGAGACTTTCCAAATGGCTAAATTTGATAATGAGATTATACTTCATTGAAATAAAAAGCATGAAGAGTACTTCTGAATAATAAACATTATAATTTTGTAAGCTTATTAAAAGATAAATATAATAAGTTTCGTGGGCTACTTGCAAGATTCAACAAAATAGAACAAACTCAAGAAGCCATTAAGTTTTTTTTCTTTTTTTTTTTTGTTCGTCGTGAACTTCTCTAAATTTCTGAGTCCCAAGACAATTCAATTAGGTGCTTTCATAACAGATCATTAAAAAAAATTAAAAATAAGAACTGAATTTAAATGTTCCTAGACAATCATCTATGATTTATATGACATCTTTACATGTTAACTTGAGGAGCTTTTATATATGATTTGTCAATTATGTTCTTATTTTTCTAATATAATTGGGTATTTCAAAAAGAAACAGTATACACATGCGTGCAAGCGCATGTGAGTTCACTAACATCTGATAGATGGATGGAAACCTCTACTTAATGTTATTAGTACTAATAGTTGGAAGCAGAAGCTCCTATAAAATGCAATGGAAGAGAAGTTCACGTTGGCCCTACTCTTTATGCAAGTTCTATCAACTTCTTGAGAGGAAGTTGAGGAGGTTTTCTATAACTTATGGGGATCATTTCATCCATTGTTTGAATTAATTCCATCTATAAAACTGCTTCTGCTGAAAAAAGAGAATTACCCTTTTATTTGTTAAATAAACGGAGTAGCCAATAAAATAGTTATTATTCAGCTCTACTTTATAAACTGCAGTCCTATACCGTATCTCCTCTTCTCTCAGTCTCTCTGATCTATTTGTGTGACTGTCTATTGTTCATATATGTATATTTTTAGTGACTGCCTTATCTAATTTTAAATAATAACGTATGAGCCTACTAGTATGGCAATATGTAGTGCAATAGTAACCATAGAAGTCTGTAGTTAGCTGCCCTGATATAACAGTGGGAGGTTCATTATAATTATATACACAATAAGATAAGTCAACTCCTAATTTAACTCAAGTGTGGAACAGCTTTCTTCCCTAAACATGTGGTTATATGTCATATCTAATGTTTAATGCCAGGGTAGAGGCTTTTCGTAATAATGATATCAGTCATATCTGTGGGAACCAAGGTTTCCTATTCACTCAAGAGAGATACTTTTGAGTTTTTATTTCTTTCAAAAGTTATGTTTAGATTTTAGACAGGGATTTCCTCTCAAAAGTTGTTGAAGGAGAAGGAAAAGAACTTCAGCCCCAACCTACCTCTACCAATCAGGTATTTTCAAGTGTATCAGATAAACTATATGAATTAAAAAGAAAATGAAAATGCAGCAGATTTCTGCATACCAATGATGAGAATTCTTGTAAGAAAATTATACTTGTCTTTAAACAACAGGCTATGAGAAGTTGCCAATGTAGATATTTAAAGGCTTAAAGCTTTCCATTCATGACCAACGAAGGTTGGCCTGAGTGGAAGGAGCTCTGGTCACTTAAGCAAGTGGTCTCGAGTTCGAGCCCTTGTGGATGCAGCAGACTTTTTTGGGAGAGGTCCCCGACCGTACCTCGGAGGATTAGGCCTGGGCAAAAGCTTGGGGATACCTTGGGAAACCAAAAAAAAAAAAAAAGCTTTCCATTCATGTGCATCGCACATCGTTTTACCTGGTTATGTAGTAATGACAAAATAGGTAATGAATGGTGTTAGATCCGTTTATATTAAATCATTAACTTTAATTAATGGTTAGATTAATTAAAGTATTCTAAGAATAATAAAACAAGAGCACAAGACAATTTTAACGAGGTTTGGTATAAACCTAATCCTCGGGACCACGTCTAGATGATGAACAATCCACTAAAGTTAAAAAGATTACATACATCAATGCGATCTTACACAAATAAAAGACTCCCTCTTGAATTTTGTCGCCATCGTGTAGAATCTCCTTCAGGATCTTGTTCAGCGAGCTCCCCTCGACTTAAGCATGATTGAACTCCCTTCAATCTGCATTCGTCTTCTCCCGAAGACTTCAAGTTCTTCTTCCGAAGAACGATGAACGTAAAATGATTTTGATAGAACTATTCTTGAACGCCCAAGGAGTTATCTTTTCAATTGAACTGACAATATTATTTATAACCTGAAACACTTAACAGAGCAGTTATACTGTTGTAACATTGTTGCAACAGATAAACAACAGATCCGAATCTCCTTATCTATAATATCTGATTCGGTTAAAAGATAATCTCAACCAAAGAGATCTTACAAAAAAGATCTCATAACTGAATCTCCAGTTAATCTTGAACTCTATCATTAGAGAAGACAAATAAAATCTAATTAAGAGATAAAGGTTAATTCAAACAACTTTTAACCTTGATAAAAGACCTCTTACTGATAATGCACAATCTAGTTTGTTGAACCTTATCTATATGAACAAACTAATCTACAGCTGTTAATTTCAAAATTAAATTCAAAACTAATTTAAACCTTAACAGATGTTTAAAACTAAAACTGATTTAACCTTGATTTGAATATACAAGAAAACAATGCCACGACATAAAATGCCAACACATAATGCTACGTCATAAAATGCCAATACATACTTAACAATCTCCCCTTTTGGCATTTGTTGGCAAAATATCAATTGTAAAAATTACTATCTATCAAATCATTCAGCAAACATGTGTATAGTAAAATCAGAAATAGTAATATCAGAAAAGTAAACTGAAATTCAAACTCTCAGATCAGTAAAGTAAATCCAAAAAGAACAGTCAAACAGTCGGAAATCAGTTTCAGTTTTCTCTCCCCCTCTTTTGGCACATAAGGAGCCAAAGAACAAAAACAACCTGGAAACTCAAGAAGAACCCGGAGGTGCACTATTGTTAGAAGTAGGAACTGAAACAGATGCAAGCTAAGTCAGAAACTCCACAAGCTGGTGTTCTTTCTAAGTAAGCTCTTGTTCCTTCTGAGCTAACTGTCTCTTGGCCATGCGAACAGTGTCCAATTCAGCCTTCAAAAAATTAATCAATTGCAAGGAAGACAAAGTAGAAGTTGTTGCTGTAGAAGCTATTGCAACACTAGGTGCCATAGAAACTGGTACTGTTTCAGGTTCCACAGATTCTGGTACATTCATGTCTGCAAACATCTCCCCTTGAATGTCTACTATGTGTCTACCATGAAATAACTTCAGAGAAACCCTAATAGGTGTCTTCGGGTACACAGTGAAATCAGAAGATTCAATAATCACATGTTGAGACTTGAGGATTTCATAAATAAGAGATGGAAAAGGAAGTACACCATAAGTTGATTCTACCTCTGCCTGACTACTAATAACCTCAAAGATATGTTTGCCTAAATCAAAAAACACATTAGTACCAATAAGAACAGTAGAGAGG
The DNA here is from genome assembly GCA_031762675.1 of Pachysandra terminalis. Classification (NCBI taxonomy): domain Eukaryota; kingdom Viridiplantae; phylum Streptophyta; class Magnoliopsida; order Buxales; family Buxaceae; genus Pachysandra; species Pachysandra terminalis. The sequence continues at coordinate 18,191,807 of JAUPMG010000004.1, forward strand.
CTAAATCACATGAAATGGAAGTGGTGTAACGACTGGGTAGCTAGTTGGCCAATGCTATCTTATGAAGGATAGCATACCCTGTCAATTCCCTGATAACAGTGTTCATGTCAAGAGGACGATCTAACTCTCTAGAGTGATATGAAGAAGATGGTTTAAAACCATAAAAT
>JAUPMG010000004.1:18218161-18238214 GCA_031762675.1 Pachysandra terminalis
TGGATTTGCTACCAGCCTATGGATTATGTTTTGTTTCCCCCATGGAGATGTTGTATGTATGTGGGTTAGCAAACACACCATGTCTTTCCTATGCACCTTTTTTTAGACAACTAGTTAAACAAAGAAGTAGAAAATTACCAAGTACACCTTAATGAAGAGTCAGTAGCTCAAGCCTCACTTTGGTCGGAGATGTCGACAATATCTGCACTAATATTCCTTTTTAAAGAACTGCCAAGGACTTTTTTTATCCTTTTTCATGTAAATGTTAAGTTTGAAAGGGATAAAAATTTATGAGGAAGGCCTTAGTTGCTGTTTGAAGCTCTTGTTGATTGAAGTGGGCGGCAGATATCATACAACAAAGATGAATGGTAATCATTCCCTACTTGATTATATTGTACATAGTTGATTTGCTTATCCATTACCTTCGGGTGAATACATAAGAAAATAAATTGATGATCATAACTTAGCTCCTAGGCTCTGCGGTTTTGTTCTGGACCATTTGCGGCTTTCAAAGTGTTCCAACTTTCTTCAGTTATTTTAGTCCTCAATTCATTGGAGTAGGGTTGCTATTCTATGGAGATCCCGATCTCCATGGTGGATAGACATTTTCCGTAACTGAGTTGGGATCTTACTAATAGCACCTTCCTATATAAGATGATGTACAACTCTATCACAAACGCTTTAAGGCATCTTGAAAATGTGTTTTGCCCCTTGCTACCCCCCTCATCTCTCTCCATTAACATGTCTTTCTACTGACCTTAGGAGTACATAAATTCACTTTCAAGACAGTCTTATTTGCCAAAGACAGCCTGGATTAAAAGGTTGGAGCTTATTCTATTTCTTCCTCCATTATGGGTTAGGAGTCCACATAAATCAATTTATGTCAAGTCTCTCAAATGCAAGTTCATTGCTCTTAATGAACTGTAGAAAAACTTATGCAATGCTTGTAATCTAAGTGCTGGTATGATAGCTTCCTGGTGCTAAATGGTTGGACCTTACTCAGTAATTTCGCTTCAATCAGCTATATACCCCAGGGTTTTAAATATGGGAACCGGTCGCCGGACCGGTTCCATCTGGTTCCGGTCCGGATTGCCGGTACGGACCGGTACCGGTACAGAAAACAAAAAGACCGCCGGTCCATAACCCGGCGATACAAAGGCTTGTATCGCGGGTTGGAACAGGACCGGTCCCGGTCTGGACCGGTATCGGCCGATCCTTGAAACCATGATATACACCACTCTTTGTATGCTTTTTGCTGCATTTGAAAGCTATGTATTCTTTACTCCTTATCAAGGAGGAATCTCTAGTGGAATTTTTTAGTGTTACTCGGAGAGTCATCTTAATATTTGCAAGTATAAGATTTATATAGAGGTTAAAGTGACCCGTAATAATGTTTTGTTATGAAGTGATTCTTTCGCCATTAGTTAGTTTTTTTATGTTTTGAGCCTGCATGTCACTGTCTATAGTTACTAATTTCTAAGCTTGAATGTTGTTGTTGTAAGACATTAACTTAATTTCTATCATTATATAAAATTATAGAAAGGTGATTATGAAAAGATATAAATGTTGTTGGAAATCCTTGGAGATAGTTACCCTGCTACTTTCTTGTTATTTATCAAGTTAGTTATAGTGGTTTATTTATTATGTAACCTACTTGCAGCCTCCACGATCGAAGCATTGTCATGATTGTGACAAATGTGTTCTTCAGTTTGATCATCATTGTGTTTGGCTTGGAACATGCATAGGCCAGGGGAATCATTGTCGATTTTGGTATGATTACATCTTTGTGCAATTTCATTCTCATAATTTGAAGTAAAGAAATCTCTTTACCTTCCAAAAAAAATTCTGAGGTGGCACATTTTGTGCAACTTTTATGTGACATCTGTCTGATCAATATTATTAAAAGGATTGAACTTCATCGGATACAAATTTTAAACAGTAAAAAGTCATTTTTTTTTTTGTTTTATGTTATGGAGAGTTACTGTGTAATTTGGAAACAAACTAGTTCACCTTCTCATGTAGACAACCTCGTAAACCCCACCACCATGAGTTTGCTTAAGACTAATCGAGCTTTCTCAAGTGATTTCTCATGTAAATTGGCTGACTATCCATGCTATTGTTGCTAGAAACACACTTCTATGTGCTCTTATACACTTCATATTTTCCTAGCCCAACAACTTCTTTAAAGTTGTCTCCCGTTCTTTTTAATATGTGAAGCATTCATCACTATATGTGGGTTCCCACATACTGCTGCATCACATGTTTATTACTGAGATTTTCTTTGTTGACATGTATACTTTGTCTAACTTAACCATAAGCGATGCTATAAGAGGATGAATTTGAGCGAACTCATCTTTCGGTAGAAAAGTAACTATTGGAATTGCAAAATGTAAATACCGTCTACCAACAAAACATCAATGTCTTTATCTCTAAATACTGAACACGTTTAAAAGAGCATGAGTTTCCACATCATTTATTTCATCTGCAAATATCACTGGCTGCTGGCAATATTTTATGCCCATCTCCATCTTTGACATTAATTACATATAAGACACATACGAGGGGAATGTTGACAAATTATTTGTTAATGTTCAAGAGCGGAAATCATCATAGATACTTCTGAAATGGCTTGTTATTACTTATGCAGAATCCTACCTGGTGCCTGTTGAGCATTATTACGTACATAGAAGCTTACCTTCCTATGTTTTATCCTAAATATTTCAAATTTTTATGTGTGCTTACTCATGGTTGTTTTCTTTATCATTATAATGCATTTCCGTAACAGTAACCTTCTTTGTTTTCTATTAAAAATTTATGTAGGTGGTATATTTTTGAAGAAACAGCATTGTGCATTTGGACTAGCATCTTGTACATCACTTATTTGAAGGCCAACTTTTCACGGGCATGGTATTGTATTTTTTTTTAAAAACCGATTCCTGTTTCATTTTATTTTAGATGCAAAACCTTAATTTAGATGGCAATGCTAAAATTACACACACACACACACACACACACACACACACACACACACATATATATATACACACACAACAATAACAACAACAAAATTTGGGGGGTGCAACTTTAGTGAGTTTGATAGATTTTGGGGACAGAAATGGGATGCTCTTGACTAGTCTTTTGCTGTATAGTTTTGGCTTTGGCATACTCACTGTATTATATTACATTACTGTATCGTTTAGGCCTAAGGGCCATCTTAATATAAAAATTACTTTTACCGATCAAAAAATAAAATAAAATAACAACAAAAAAACAAAAAAAATGCCTTATCCTAGCTAGCTGGGTTCGGCAACAAGAATTCTGTTTTAACATCCAAATCTATCACCATATCATCGGTTAAATTATGTGTATTTAAATCTTTATTGATTGACTCTATCCATGTCCTTTTTGGTCCTCCTTTTACCTTTTGTGTCCTTCAATATGCATCCCCATTCATCTTCTCATAGGGGCACCTCTCTATGCATCCGTTAACATGTCCAAACCTTCTCAAACCATTTTCCTTTATCTCCAATTGGGCTACTGTGAGATAGTCTCGGATTCATTCCTTGTCGTTCCTGGTCTTTCGAAATCCATCTCAACCTCCTCATCTTAGCAGCACTTATCGTTTGAATATGCTGCTTTTTTGTTGCCCAACATTATGCGCCATACATCATAGCGACTTAATAGAAGTCTTATAAAATTTACCTTTTAACTTAAGCGGGATATGTTGATCACATAATAAGTAGTGCCTCTCTGTTTAAGGCATCAAACTCTAATTCTATGTGCAACATCCTCATTAATGTCCTTCTCTTTACAGATAATTGATCCACTATCATTACTTTTGGGGATCTCATGGTTCTCAAATCTGACCATTGTTTCATCCTTGCCACCATTTGTGCTAAAGTTAGATTCCATACACTCATTCTTATATATATGTATATATAGGTAATGATTTCATTAGTTGTGGTTATACTACTTGAATCCCTCCATTATACAAATGTTAGGAATCAAATTCCTAGGATATCATCCAAAATATGTTTATTAACCCGCATTGTTAAGTGGCTTGTTCAGGTTGAGACAAGGGCATTTGCCACCCAATTCCCTTCCCGCGAAACATGATTGATTTCAAACTCCTAAAGCTATTCATTATATACATAATGTCTGGATGAAGTTCCCAAAAGGCTAATGTATGCCCCCCTTCCCCCTCCCCTCTTTATGTTTCCTTCTTGGCAATATTCAAATAAGTTTGAATTAAGATAGATACGAACTACCTTAATAATTAGTTGTTAGCATGTATATGTATGCGTTTGCCTCTCTCTCTCTCTCTCTATATATATATATATATATCATGTAAAATTCCGTAATCCTGATATCAGTTGTGTTATGGAAGCTGCCACTGGTTTATAATGACGAGATTCCTTTGGCCATCTAACCATTTTGTGTCAACACTTCATGTACTTAATCTGAATCCATATTTTGGATTGGAATTTCCTATCAGGTGGAAGGATGGAATTGTGATATTGCTTTTGGCCACTTTGTCTCTTTGCCTTGTCTTTCTGCTTCTGCTGCTTCTTTTCCATAGGTAAGTCTAATTTTATGTGCCGCAAAATAACCGATCTTATTATATTTTTGGCGTTCTATTTCTTAGTAACATTGTGGCATGGCTCTTGTCAATTGTTATATGGACCCATGTAAATCAGGATGCATATTTGTTTCACTACTATCTGTTTGGTGAAATGATGCTTCTTTACCTTGTACAAGTTGTTTTTTGTAAGATATATTAAAGGCGGCTTCCATCCTATATTCCACATTTATTGTCAAGTCATTATTTTTTCACAGGTTTATGCATTATTTTTAAATGCCGTTGTGCCATCCTTGTCAAAATTGTTTGTTCTAATGGCATCACATCACTCTTACGTACTCAATTCATATTTGAATAGATGCTGTGGTCAACATCATGAGAGATTGTATGTGTAGCTTAATGCGGATCTTCACTCGGGGTTTGAAAATTTGAAAGCAAAGACCAGAACTACATAAGATAATATCTAGCAACATAAAAATTTCAGAGAAGACATGGTCTAATGCAACTTTAACTCTTGTCTTGCTATTGTAATCTTTTAATACATCAACAAAGGTTGGAAAATCTATTTGCTGATCATTGGGTCTGTAAGGAGGGATTAATTTGTTGTTACTGAGATGGGTAGATCGGAATGCTATACTGAATCTTGTGTAGATGATTGGGTAGGTGTGGAGGACATTGATCTATTTAGATTGGAAGCTACGGATTTGAGTGGGGTTTCGATTGGTATGTTTGGAGCTGTGTCTCATTTTAGGATTAGTCGGGAGGCCTAGGAGTCCTTCTCCAATGGCTAGAGAGCTTCGTAATCTTGAATGGAATCTTCATTATCAAAGGAGGGGTAGTAACTCTAGAGTGTCAGGGGGTTCGTCGTTAGGTGTTTGATGAGGATTATCAGTTGGAATATCAGGGGTCTGGGAGGAGCATGTTAAAAGAGGGCTATCAAAGAAATGTGTAGGAATGTCAAACCGTGGGTGGTGATTATTCAGGAAACTAAGAAACATACCATAAGGAGAAGTTTGATGCGTAAGATGTGGGGTATACAAAATAGGAGATGGGTTTGTCTTCCTTCTTTGGGTGCCTTGGGTGCTATTATGATTATGTGGGATATTGATAAGGTGGAGGGTGGGGATGTGGAGATGGGTTCATATTGTTTATCTATAGCATTTAAAAATTTGGAGGATGATTTTGAGTGGTTGTTGACAGGTGTTTATAGACCTAACTCGTATAGAGATAGGGAGGCTTTTTGGGATGAGATGAGAGGCCTGTCTGGGCTTATTTCTAGACCTTGGTGTATTCTTGGAGATTTTAATGTTGTCAAATCAGGGGTGAAGAGGAATAGAGTTTCTAGGGTTACTCGTAGTATGAGAATGTTCTCGTCCCTGATACAAGATTTGGCTTTGGTGAATTATCCTTTAGTTGGTGGTCAATTTACGTGGTCTAATTTACGAGAGAACGCACTTTGCTGCAGACTTGATAGATGTTTGGTTTTGGCGGATTGGGACTATCACTTTCCTTCGGATCATTGACCTATTCTTTTGTCTGTGGAGGAGAATTCTAGAGGGCCATCTCCATTTAGGTTTGAAAATATGTGGTTCACTTATGGTTTTATTGAGGAAATTAGAAGATGGTGGATAGAAAGACTTGTGAGAGTAAATGATAAACTTGGATTTATGTTTATGAAACTTTAAAATTCTTGAAGGAGAAGATCAAAGGATGGAATAAAGAGACTTTTGGGGACATTTCTTATCGTAAGAAAAAATTTGTGAGGAGATTGAGGACTTTGATAATCTGGAATAGATTGGTAATCTTTCGGAAGATGATAAAGAAATGAGGAATATAAAAGGGAGGAATTAGATCTAATTTTGAAACAAGAAGAAATCAGTGGGAGGCAAAAATCAAGGATTTCATGACCAATAAAAAAAAATCAAGGATTTCATGGATTAAGGAAGGAGATGGGAACACGAAATTCTTTCATAAAATGACAAATGGGAGGAGTAAATCTAGCATTATCAAGGGTCTGCTAGTTAATGGGGAATGCATCGAGGATATGGAGGGTATCTCGAAGGCTCTTAGAGATTTTTATGTTAGACTGTATTCTTCTGAGTAGAGTCTTAAATTTGATCTGAGGAAAAAACAAATCCTGGGTAATACTATTTCCTCTGATCAATCTTTATGGATGGAGAGAGATTTCGATGAAGAGGAGGTTAAGAGGGCTATCATGAGTTTGGATAGAGATAAGACTCTGGATCCAGATGGGTTCACTATGGCTTTCTTTCAAGATGCTTGGGAGTTATTAAGGGAGATTTGATGGAGGTGTTTAGAGAGTTTTATTTGAATGGAATTGTTAGTAAGATTTCGAATGAAACTTTTCGTGTTGATTGCTAAAAAGATCGGGGCTCATGAACTTAAGGATTTTAGACCTATCAGCCTGATTTCAAGTTTCTACAAGATTATTGCCAAAGTGTTAATAGAGAGACTTAAAGAAGTTATTGGCTTTATCGTTTCCCCTAATCAGTCAGCATTTATTAAATGGAGACAAATATTGGCTAGTGTTCTTGTGGCTAATGAGGTGGTGGAGGAAAGGAGTAGGAGTGGTTTACAGGGTATTATGTATAAATTTGGCTAGGAGAAAGCTTATGATAGAGTAGAATGGGGATTTGTGGATTCAGTTCTCAGATGGAAGGGTTTTGGGAATAAATGGAGGAAGTGGATTGGGGGTTGTATTTCGAAGGTATCCTTCTCTTTCTTAGTTAATGGGAGTGTGCATGAGGATTTCGAGTCGTCCAGAGGTCTTAGACAAGGGGATCCTTTATCCCCTTTCCTTTTTTACTTTGGTGGGGGATGTGCTTAGCAGATTCTTTACTCAAGCTGAAGATTTGGGGCTTATCAAGGGTTTTTCTGTGGGTAGAGATATGGTTCAAGTGTCTCTCACCTTCAGTATACTGATGACACGATTGTTTTCTTTGAAGCTGTGGAGGAACAGGCTTATTCGGTGAAATCAATTCTGAGATGTTTTGAGATGATTTCAAGTCTTAAAATTAATATGGATAAATCTACCATTTCAGGTTTTCATGTGGAGCAAGACAGACTTCAGCAATTTGCTGACATCTTAGGATATGGGGTGGTAGAGTTGCCTATTAGGTACCATGGGTTGGCCTTGGGGGATTCTCCTAGGACTTGGGCCTTTTGGTCTCTCATTATTGAGAGATTGGAAAAATGCTTGGCGGTTTGGAAGAAAAATTATCTATCTTTAGGTGGTAGAGTCTCTCTCATTCAATCCGCTTTGGCCAATTTACCCATTTATTTCCTTTCTTTATGTCGGGCTCCGGTGAAAGTCATTGAGGCTATGGAGAAAATTCAGAGAGACTTTTGTGGGAGAGGGGGATCAAAAGAAAGACCATTTGGTTACGTGGGAGATGGTGTGTAGAAACAAAGCACCTGGTGGACTTAATTTGGGAAATATTCGAACTCGGAATTCGACGTTGCTTGGTAAATGGCTTTGGCGATTTTACACTAATTCTAATGCTTTATGGTACAAGATAATCGTCAGCAAATATGGAATTGGGGCTAATTTAGGGAAATCTGTCAAAATCCAAGAATTGTTAGTCATAGTAGCCCTTGAAAGGCTATTTCTGATCTTGCTTCCTCTTTCTACCCTTCTTTGAGATTTGGGGTGGGAAATGGTGTCCAAGTTATATTTTGGCATGATTTGTTGTAGGGTGAATCCATTTTCATAGTTAGGTTTTCCAGAATGTTCCTGGTGGTGCGTAATAAAAATTCAGTGGTTTCAGATGTTCTTTCCTGGGATTCGTCAGGGATTGTTTGGAATCTAGAGTTTAGAAGAGATCTTAGGGGTGTTGAATTGGGGGAGTTAGCATCTCTTTTTGATATTCTGAATTTTATTTTCATTGATCCCCTTATTCCGGGTGTTAGAATTTTGTCTTTGGAACCTAATGGGATTTTTTCTACCAAATCTTTTTTTTTTTATTTTTTGGTAGAGAGACCAATATTGTTCCACCTTTATTTTCTCCTTCGAGGTTGTGGAAACCCAAGGTTCCTCCTAGAGTTAGGATTTTTGTTTGGACGACTATCCTCTATAGGATTAACATGGGTGATTTATTGCGAAAAAGGAGGGTAAATTTGGCTTTATCACCTAACATTTGCTTCATGTGTAGGAATCATGGGGAATCTGTTGATCACTTGTTCTTACACTGTATCTTTGCCAGGCAGATCTGGTTGCATTTTCTTTAGATTATGGATATGGATTGGGTGCTACCAGAATCCATTGTTGATCTTTTGTCTCAATGGAGATTTCAGGGTTTGAGCCAGCGAGGGAAGATTTTATTGGACTCTATGTTCTTTGCGATTTTATGGGCTATTTGGGGGGAGAGGAATAGGCGTATCTTTGAAGATATACAACAATCTTTGTCTTAGATCAGATGGAGTGATTTTTCATGCTTATTCAGGACTGATTGGAATTATAGACTCAATGACAGCTGAGATTAGTGCTTTGATTGCGGGCTTGACTGAGGCAAGGAAATTGAATTTGGAGGATATTTAGGTAGAAGAAGAGTCATATTCGGTAATTTCCTGGATGTCTCCAAATTCTATTTATCCTTGGCGATTTACGCATCTTGTAAGGTTGGTGAGAATTTTGACCCATGGTTTGCGGATATCTTTTTTTCATGTTCTCAGATCCGCTAATACTAAGGCAGATGAGTGGGCCAAAAGTGGGGTTACCAGAGTTACTTTTGTATCGGGGCTTCCTAGTGAGGATTTTTGAGATGTTGAGCTAGAGTAGGATATAGGTTTGCTTTTGTTTTCCGTCTCTTTAGATCACCGTTCATGATTTTCTTTTGTATAGCCCTTGTATCTATTTCCACTTTGATGATTAATGAAATTTTGTTAATTATCAAAAAAAAAAAAAAAAAAAAAGAGGGATTAGTTCAATTGTTTGGTTATTTGTGGTGAAAAATATCTTCAATGAAAGACAATATCAAGCTTGATCTCGAGGCCAAAAGTATGTAATGAGGATATAGTTTCTGATATGTGTGATGAATATTCTTGTTTTAAGATTTAATTTAAGATTGAAAACACTGGAAACAGATTTAACCTGTGTGCACTTGTGTTTTACAACAGAATCGAGAGAAATAAATCTTGGAGGACAATAGGGTTATCTCAAGTTTTAGTGAAGGTGGAATGGACATTTATGAACATCTGATTTTTGTTATTCAATCAAATGTGTGGTCTGTATTTTACCTTAGAGAAGTTCAGGTGTGAATGTTTGTGTATTCTTACACATTTATATGCATATGTAACCCACTTTTCATTGTCACATCTGAGCAAATGAAGTAAATTGTTGTGTTTCCTTTTTCTCATTTTGTAAATTGAGCTTTTAAATTGAACTTTTTGTTCTGATATTGTCTTATCCCAAAAGCTGATCCACTTAAGTGTTCTAATTTTGACGATTGCTGTGCTACAGCTATCTTGTTCTTACAAATCAGACTACATACGAACTTGTAAGAAGACAACGCATCCCGTATTTAAGGTATGTTGCATTCAGTTTATGCTGATATTACTGCTTTTTATGTCTTTTAAGTAATTTATGCAAATTTTGAGTTTGTAGTCAATGGTTAATGCAATCATTGAAGTATCCACCTTCTGTTGGATGAATCAGAAAAGTTTATATGTCAAAACGGACCAGGTTAATAAAGAGACCTTTGAAAATTCTGACTTATTGGACAATTGAAAAATTCACTGTGATTTTGAGGATGCCAAATGTTTTCGACTCCCAACCCCTTGTAGAGGGAGGGTTAGGGTTTTTTATTCCTGCCAAGTCTGGAGATGCTAGTGAGGACTACCAAAGAAAAGCTTTTCTAGAAAAACTATCATTAGCTGCTTTGATTATTGTCCTTTCTTGATCATGACTACCTTGATGTACACTTAAAGAACAAGTACCCCTTTAGTTGGCAAATCACATTTTTTTTCCACATGGGAAAACCTTTTTTTCGGTTGTGGGAATTCTGTTGGTTTTTCAAATACTCGGTATCGTGGAATACCTGATCAAGTTTTCTGGGAAGTTTTATAATGCTGCTTCTTAGTGAAGTTTCTTGTGAAGGAATTCAAGCAGTGGATTTCCTTGCCAATATGGGTCATCAATTCCCTGATGGAAGCTGTGGAGTCATGGCAATTTTGAAGGATGAAACCATGTCCAGATCTGTATATGGGTGGTTTATCCTAAAAAAAAAAAATTGAATAGAAGTTTTTTGTTGTGCAGAGGGATTCCAGAAAGAGTGTATCCTTTCAGTAAAGGCATTTGCAGAAATTCGTACAACTTCTGTTGCGATCGAGGCACTTATGGCTTCGAACCGCTGCCTACAACACAGTAAATTGAAGCAAAATCAAGACCATATACGTGCGTCGATGTTCTTTCATGTGGTTGTTGCTAAACTTTTGGAGTGTATAACTTTCATTTTTTTTTTCAATATAATATAGCATAAATAATTTTATATTTTTTAAATGGATCTCCTGGATTTAGTAAAACCTTGTTCGTGCATTCATTTGTTACATGGTAAATACATCTCGGCACACAGAGAGAGAGAGAGAGAGAGAGAGAGAGAGAGAGAGAGAGAGAGTATTGATCTATACACTGTTTTACTATCGAAGTTGGTCAGAGGAGCTGTCCACTGATCTGATAAATACAGCTCGCATAAATGCTGAAAAATTGTTCAGCTCTGCATGTCAGCCCGGTAAAACAGAGCGCCTTCCGCCTTGCCCTCTTTTGCCCTGCTCTTTCCCTGTTCTTTATCTTGTCAAGATCAACGACCCATTCAAAGTAGATATTACTCATCAAATGGAGTAAATTTGTACATTTTTTCTCTCTGATACACAAATACAGCGATGTTTTAATATGCTTTTCTTTGATCTCTGCTAGTGTCAATCAAGGCTTGAAGAAGTTAAATGTAAAGCCATTGTACACTATATTCCAGACTGCACCAGCGATCACTAGCATACTCAGAACCATACCCAGGCTTCCTAGTCCCCAGTTAAAAAACCACATCAAACTGTATCTCTGGGGTTTCTTAATCATAATCCACATAAAACATGGGTATGCTAAGCTGACTGGTAATGCAATTCCTCCAATTAGTCCAGCCAGAAACGGCAAGAATGGGAATGTCACGGCAATGAAAAAGGTTAAGCATCCAAAGAAGACCCTGATCCCTAACCGAAGTAACTGCGGACACCGCTTTTTCCTCCTGCTAATGTATACGAACTCCAAGTTGTCGAAAACCGGCATGGCGTAGATTTGGAATGAGCACAAGCAGCTGAGCAGTACTAGTATACATGTTAAACCCATCACCAACCTTGATGGATTGTGACTATGGAATTCAGGCAAGGCTCCCAATATCCCACCATTTGCAGGTATCTGGAGACAAAAAAAAACATCAAAGCCCAAGTTGTTTATGTTAAAAGGGGAAGATCAACAACAACATCAACATGAGATGTATTATATTGTTGGATTTTGGTGCTTACCGAGTTTCCATAAGCCCAATAGCCGCTTATTGCTAGAGGAAATAAGCACATAGCAATTAGAAAGTATGCGAATTTCACCCCTCTCCACATTGGCACACGAGATGGATATTTAACACTTGATGGCATTGTTCCCTGCATTCGTAACATTTGTAATTATTTCTTAAAAATGCCCTTTAAAAATATAAAAAATTCCTTCGTCCCATCAAAACTAATGAGGGGAAGCATGTTGGATCCATCTTCAAGCAGGTTCTTATGGATAGGTCTTATATACAAATGGGCTGGGCCGCACGCATGACATAGCACATTTCGTGCCAGGCACGACATGGTACTATTCGTGTCGGGCACGGTGCTGCACGATAAGCCTTATAGTGCTGGGCAGGGCCTGGGGGTCATGGCCCACGGCACGATACAACTCAGGCACGATTGGGCACAGACCCAAAATTAGCAAAGCACAAAGCTCGACCTGGCCCGGCACGATAATAATCATGCCCCATGCCATGTTGGGCCTGAAATTAGAGATGACACGATAGACGTTATAGTGTCGTGCCGGGCATGGGAGCCATGGCCCATGGCACGGTGTGGCGGGGACAAACCCAATTTGGGTTTTTAGCCAAATTATAAGGAAAGCCCAGGGCAGCCCGACATGGTTTGGCACAAGAATAATATTGTCCTGGGGGCCTGAAATTAGGCACAACATGACACGAAAGGCAATGACGAGCCTTATCATGGGGCTGGCACGAAAGGCCTCAAGCAAAACTCAGATTGGAGAAGAATATAGTACTTGGATTTCCTTTATTGGAACTATGTCCCTATTTATTTTTGTTTCTAATTGGTCAGGAACTCGGGGGCTCTTTTATCTTGGGAAATCATACAGTTTACCTCATGGAGAGTTAGCCGCATCCACGAAGCCACATTTTTACATCTATTGCTTTTGCTTTGGTGGCACTGAACCCAAGAACCCTCATTTTAAAGGACAAGATCTTCTGTCTCTGAACTTCGTATGAACCTCACAGGTGATTGACAGGTGGGTGAGTGACTTGTAAGGAAGCACAAGAGAAAAAGAATTTTACCTGTATTTCAAGCGCAACATTGTGGCCTCTGAAGGCAAGCGCAATTAGTCCAAGTGCATTGAAGACATGGAAAGGCTTTGCAATCTCTGGTTTCGTATTCAACGAGTCGTAAGACACACCTGGAGCCCTGCCCTTCCTGACGATGGTTGCCCATATCAGTGTACAATAGGCTAGCACTGTGATGCTACCGATGATCGAAACTCCAGCTACAGAATTCAAGTTGGGGAGCTGAGCTAGAATAATGGCAATGCATGTGAACACCAAGAACCATTCTATGGCTGTTAATGGCTTTTCAATAGTTGTGGCCACAAATACGGATTGGAAGAAAAGCTTCATAGTACTTCCGGCAACGATGATGAAGGTCACACATGTACCACCTGATAGATACATGATGGGGAACAATGTTGCCACCTTCCCTAGCTTTTCACCTGATAATACACGTTCCATTACGTGATAAGACTTTTTTTTTCTTTTTTCTTATCCTAGATTAGATTATAAGGGGGCTGTGATCCCATTAGGGCTACACATCCTGTACAGCAGGATGGTTATAGCCATCTTTAATTACAGCGCCAATCAGAGAATGACACATGAACAGGGTACCACTAAGAATAAGCCATCGATATCCTATACTAGTGGTATCCTACGTGATTTCCCCTAAATGGCATTGCAAGGATCCGCTGTAGAAGATGCGCGGCATTGTTTACAGCCCTTAGTCAATCTTTTGAGTCTGGGATCCTCTACTTCTGTGCTCTACAAAGCATATCATATTCAGCGTGAAAGTTGTAGCATATGTTATAGTGTGTATATGCGTACATCACACGTAGACAGGCATACGTTGATGCACACTACGCTTTGAAATGCCATCACGTATTCGACACATCTGAATTCATGCACCTCCGTGGATGCATCATGTTGCAATTAGAGGTGACAATGGGTCGTGTTGGATTGGGTCGGGTTCGATCCGTTTACCAACGGGTCAGGAAAACCTCAACCCGAACCCAATCCGCCTGTAAACGGATCGAACTTGCCAACCCGTTTAAAATTTATTTATTTATTTAATTTATTTTATTATTTTATTATTAATTTTACTTTTAAATTAATTAAAAAATAATAATAATAAACGGGTCTACGTGGGTTTGGCAGGTTGGGTTGGGTTCGACCCGTTTACCAACGGATCGACTAAACCTAGACCCTAACCCAACCCATTTAATAAATGAATCGACCCAAACCCGTTTAGTCGGATTAGGTCGGGGTCGGGTTGGCAGGTTGGGTCATAAATTACCAGCTCTAGTTGCAACTTCCATATTCCAGACGATATGACAGCAGTAACAACAGCGAAAGGAAGGATTTAGACAACTCATATATATATATATGATTGGAGAAAATTAATTTTATGTCTATATTTGTCATGTACCCGGATATCATACAAATTAACATGTTTGTTTTGTAAGTATGTATCTCACCAATCATATATTATTAACATGTATTGTGATGAATGGTGTCCGAGTTCATAACAAATATCCTATAGATTTTTTTTCCGTGGGCATGCGATTCCCATTATTAGAGGTGGCAATGGGTCGGATTGTAATCTGGTTGAGGCTTAAACGGGTTGGGTTGGTTCTACCCGTTTATCAACGGGTCAGAAAAATCTCAACCCGAACCCAACCGCCCATAAACGGGTCGAACTTGCCAACTTGTTATTTATTTATTATTTTATTATTTTAAATTTTAAATTAATAATAAACGGGTCAACGCAAGTTTGGCGAGTTGTGTCGGGTTCAACCCGGTTGCCAACGGGTCGACGAAACCTACACCCGAACCCAAACATTTAATAAGAAGGGCGACTCTAACCCATTAGTCGGGTCGGGTTGGCGGGTTAAGTCGTAAATTGCCAGCTCTACCCATCATTCCCAGGTTAACCTTTCCCAGGTTAACCTTTGAATTATTAAAGCGAGTATCAAGTTCGCCCCACATTGAGTACGGAGATGTCTTTGTACAGAAGATCCAAATCTCTCCAATTTCTTTTCAAATTTCTTATGAATTTGCACTAAAACACAAATTTCAGTGAAATTGCACTGAAATGGGAGATTGTTCCCTTTTTTTTTTTTTACTAGGGGCCAGAGAGAATGTATTCCCAGGCTTACCGAAAACAGCCATTGAGAGCTTGAGGTATCTGCTGTGACGCGTTCCAGGCACTGATTCGTGGAGTTGGATAAGTAACCATTGCGTGTATAGCTGCCACACGAATGCCAGTGTCAGACATATGATTCCCCAAATCCTGCGATGAAAAAACAGAACAGATAAAACAGTACATCGTTACGTATCGGTGTAAAAGTCCGGTCCTAATATTGAGCCGCCCGGTCTGAAACAAGGCCGGTCGGACCACTCACTGTTAAAAATGAGTCGACTCGGAAGAATCTCTCGAGTTTAGGGCAAAAAATTCGTACCATCCAAGGGTGACGAATGCAACAGGAAGAAGAAGGGCCTGGATTCCGACACCGGAGCTGAGGGTGTGGAATGCAGCGTAGTAGGAGTTTCCGTTTCTGGACTCGGTGATCGGAAGCCAAGCTTCCGGCGATTGTTCAGGCTTGGTGAGATGTCCGACTTCTTCTAAGTAGCCTTGCATGCTCGTCGGGCTATCGAAAGGGGTAACAAAGCTCGGAATTCTTAGACTTAGAGTTCTGGAGGTCTTGGATGGTGAGTGGCTCAGGGAAGACGAATTGATCCATGAGTCCGCCGCCGGCATGGACACAGCTTCTACCTCCACCGATACCTCACCCATTTCTGACTCTCTCTCTCTCTCTCTGTCTCTATCCAAGATCTATGTATTTGAGACAAATATACAGTTGTCAATATGAACGGAGGACGAAGGAGCCTTATAAAGAGGAGGGTCTTATGTTGGTTAGTTGGTGTCATTGCTGACCATAGGGTTAAGGTAAAAAGTGAAAAACGCAGGATGGGATGAGATAATAAAGTAGAATGTTCGATGATCTTTCTTTCTTGGAGGGAGGGAGAACTAAATTATACATGATGTATTGTAGGGTAGAAGCGAAATTGCTGGAGTTACGGAGTGAAAATGAGTTGAGGCTCTGAGTGTATTCCATGTATGAAATCAATGCCAAGAAAAGTGAAAATAACTTTTTTGATATAATATAAGTGTGTTTGGTTAGCAAGAAAATCATAAAAATTTTGGACATAATTTTTAATTCTGCTTTTATATCATAAGGCATATTTATGTTATGTCAAACTGATTTCAGTTTAAGTTGAGTTTTTAGATTTTGGATTTAATTTTAGTTTTAAAATTATAAAATCGAATTAGACTTGTTTGATTTTGGGTTGACCCTTGGTTAAACCCAACCAAATTGAAACCAATTAGTACTCTAATGGACATAGTCTAAACCAAACCGATTTAAACCGAATTATAATCTATACATATGTATTATATATATTAACCCTTGTAACTTTGGATTTTTGGGAAGGGTAATGTAAGAAAAAGATAAAAAATAGTTTTCTTACAACGTATTTTCAGACTAATCTTGCAAGAAAAATAAAGTTGCCTTTTTGGTCATTCATTTTCTCACAAAACTAGTATGCTCCACAGTTTCTTGCATTTTCATGGTATCCGAACGCATCCGACAGGCGAGAAAAGTAAACTTTCTTTCACTCTCACATTTTCTCGGTATTCAAACTCAGCCTATGTGTGTTGGATATCCAAAAAGTATGGGTTCAACAGAAAATGTTCCAGCCAAATTGATTCCAGCAAAACAACTCTTTTTGTTTTCTGATAAAAAAAAGAATTTGTGAAAAGAAAAAATGAAAAGGTGAGGAGAAGAGCATATTCCCCCAACCTAACCTTCACCACCAAAGCTTCCTTATTCCTGATAAAGGGTAAAATGGGTAGATAAAAACTTTTCTCATTCATTTTTCTTAACCAATCATCAAAATAAAGATTTTTTTTGTCTTAATATAAACTTCCTAGTACAACCAAATTGCTTATAGAAAAATTAAATTTCACTTTTTCAACATATTACTTATTTTCTGAGATATTCTTGGCATCCAAACAGAGCGAAAAGGAATTTATGGAAGAGAAAAATAAAAAGGTGAAGGGAAGAGCACAATTCCCACCCTACCCTTCACTACCAAAGCTTCCTTCTTCCTGGAAAATGATAAAATTGGTAGATGAAAATTTTTCTCATTCATTTTTGTTAACAAAACATCAAAATCAAGATTTTCCGTTATAGTTATAAATATTCCTACAACAACCTCAACAACATCTCTCATATAACAACTCAAATTGTCATGAGTACAACTATCATAATAGCAAGAAGATAGCATAGGCATGGACAGATTTGGAAGGATTGGAATGTGATCAACGTAAACATGGAGAGAAAGGATAACTGATTACATGTAAATCCCTTGATATTAGGGATTATCAATTTTACTAATCAAGCTTACCCATATCTACACATTCCTTCTAAGTTCCTTTTCCTTATCAGCTCTTTTGTATCTGTAAAGTTTCCTACTTAGATTAGGAAGCTAGCAATTGTAACCTTTTTTGTACACCTCTTTTGTACATCACAGTATATTTTAAGAAAAATTATACTTTGACCCTTTGAGGTTTTTGACAAATACAACTAGTGCCTTTAAATTTTTTAAAACTACAATGACATCTTTTGTCCGAAACCTAAAGGGGTCGGTCAACTAACGACACTAAGTCATTGACTTATATACTTATTTATAAAAAATTGAATGATTTTTAGATAAAGTAGGCAAACCTTAGGTCTAAAATATTCCTTTTAGTCTCTCTCCATTAAAGATCTATCATGCTCTAACGTCATATTTGAATCATTCATCAAAGAATAGAAAAACAAAATCAAACAATTAATGAAGAACGATTTATAAGAGGTATATTAGTCAATGACTCAATGTCATTCGTTGATCGCCAAAAAGTATTATTGTAATTTCAAAAACCTTAGGAGTTAAAACTATAATTTTTCCTATATAAAAATGAATCAGTGGCTATAACTCACATGGAGTAGAATTCTCGAGATTATGTGTGTTTCAAAAGATATTCAATTACTTTCCCAAAAAACTAAATGAATCACTGGCTATAACTCCCATCGAGTAGAATTCTCAAGATTATGTGTGTTTCAAAAGATTTTCAATTACTTTCCCAAAAAACTTTCTTTACGAGATATTCTTTGGCATCTAAACAGAGCCTTAGAGGGGTAACAGCAAGCGCCTACCACACCATCAACGATTAGGTGGGGGTAACATGTAAAATTTGAGACAGCATGAACCATGTGATGCATCTAACAAAAAGCATTTAGTCCACTGACTACGGCCGTCTACGGGGTCTCGTATATTTCCAGATAGGTTTAGTTTGCTTTTCTTTTCACAATAACATTTACAAACCATTCAGTGGGAGGAAGCCATCAACAGGTCCACATCAGGTTGCTTGTCCTACTCTCTTTCTGTTAACTGTCTATGCTCTATAGTCTACACAAAGAAAAAAAAAGAGAAATTTGGTCAAAAGAATCAACCTAAAAAGCTCAGATTTTCTTCCTTCCCAAGATATTTTATTTGCCCTCCAGCAGCAAACACGATTACTTCGTGAAGGACGATTAACTCAAGGGTACCCTATAATCAGAAGGCTACTTGGATGGTGAGAGCAACAGAGTTATTATTTGGTGGACTTTGTACACCAATATCCCTCCTTTCCTTTGTAGCAAAAGCAAAATCAAAAGGGTCCCTACACGTGACTTAGTGCTATGAAAGTTTGAAAATACCCAACTATAGAACAACATTTTTTTCTTTCCTCCTCTTGTTTGCCCCATCACCAATCAGGAAAAAAGTATCTTGATCTGGTTGTTGTGATTCTCTGACTCGACCAACTACTTCCAGGAAATTTACTTCCACTTATAATTTGATTGCAAATAATAGGAGGCTCAGCATCGATGATTTTAACCCCAACTCGTCGGATTCCGATGTGGATTTTTTGTGATCCGGGTCCCTGTAAACCGTATAGCATAGGTGGGCTCAATTAAAAACGGTGACCTGCATTTTTTAAATCCCAGGAAAAAATGAACTTGAAATTGCTTTTTTTTGTAACTGGCTTTTATTTATTAAGATAGTGCCTGTCTGTTTTTTGAACTGTTGTGGACGCATGTCAACCTTACGTGAGGTTCACATGGACATAGATCATAGAAGATCCTCGTCCATCAGATTTGGTTGGTTAAGATTTTCGAAATAGGAAGCCACTCATCCAAGTACAATTATTGGGAAACCCACTGTGAATGGTATTCTGATTATGTTTAAATCAGTTCTAAAATGAGTAATCTAATGACTGATTTACCATGCCCACCGACTTGTAAATTGAGTTCTAAGTCCATGGAAACAGTGGTGACGGTGAATGATATGTATTACATGTAGCATGAAAGTTGTAGCATTGTAGCATCGACTCTAGTGTATATATGTGTGTTATACGTTCATATATATATGCATATACAAATATGTGTTACACATCTAAATATGTGAAGCATGTAATAGTGCTTAGACGTGTAGCACACAAATGGATGCATTGCATGTACGTATGCATGCGGTAGCTTCTACGACTTGTCACGTCCCAGTTTTCGTGTACCCGAATCTCTAAGTAGAATGACACGAATCTCGAGTTGTGACTTTCGGGATCCATTTCTGGACCGCGGATCGACATCAACAAACTAAGCAAGTATGAATTAAATGCTAATTTTATTTCATAAGCAGAGTAGCGGAAGTAAATAAATAAATACGTAAAGAACTGAATTTAAATACATCCAAATCAAGTGGCTACAGAAGAGCCCTAAACATCAATTCTAAATAAAAACCAACAAAG
>JAUPMG010000004.1:18244833-18268233 GCA_031762675.1 Pachysandra terminalis
GAGAGAGAGAGAGAGAGAGAGAGAGATATGGGGGAGGGGGGAGGAAAGGAACTAGACCGCACTAGGTGCTGTTCTGGAGGCTTGAGAAGCTCCGTCTCGGATTCTGTCGTATCCCATTCGACCTGGTATTCCTTGGCAATTTCCTTCATAAGCTTCAACTTTACTTCACCAGTGGGTGTTCTAACAGATAGCTTGTCAATCAGCTTTAAAAGAAAGAACTTATATGAGCACTTCATAATAATTGAAACTTGAGCATTGTGTATACATTCAAAGAGCAAATGCACAACAATATCACTAGTGAATTATTTGTAAGTATAAAATTAGACGGAAAAAGCAACACAAGCCTAAGGGTACCATGACAAGATCACTAGTGAATTACTTGTAACTATACAATTAGACGGGAAAAGCAATAGAAGGAAAGGAAAGGAAAGGAAAACCAACTTCCCAACGAAATATGTGCATTTGGTTCATTGGAAAATGTGGGCCCATTAGAAATTACTTTTCCAAAAGTATCATATTTTTAGTGAAAAGCCCTCCCTCAAACTTTTCCCTTTCAAATGAAGGGGAAATGATGGAAAGGAAAAGAAAGTACTCTTTAACTTTCCTTTCTATCATTTTCCAACTAATTAAACACAGCCTAGGTACCCCCTTAATAACCTTCGTTGTTCTGCAAAAAACAGAACCACCACACCAACAAGGTGCTTACCGTGCGATTGACACCACAGTCTGGACGCAGATCAGTAGCTGCAGAAACAAAGTCTTTTCCGTATTTTTTCTCAAAGATATTACGAATTTGCAGTAGTTCTGGGATATCTGAACACCTCGGAGCTGCAAAGATTATACTAGAGATCCCTTCCTTCAGATCTGCTGGGCATTCCCTGGAATTACATGAGCCTCATATTATTAAAACAAACAATAAATTAATGAACTTCATATTGCAGTGAAGAAGAGTGACAATACAGAATATATTAACCTTTGTTTTGCAATGATTGAAAGTCGCACCACAACTAGTTCACAGAAGAGCTCAATGATCTCATTAGCAGCCATTATATTCTGTTCTCTTATCACATGTTCAACCTACATTACAAAAATTTTACAGTGGTCAGACAGAATTTAAGATATAATTTCTCCATATTATATATAGTTATCAGAGAATTAAGCTTGTATAGAAATGGTAATAACTCCCAAATCTCTTCATAAATCCTACGGCAGCCGGCATAAGATTTGCCAAATCACTTCATAAATCCTTCTTTGCAGTTTAAAGCACATGTGATATTTTTAAACAGGAGACGTGACTACTACATATAGAGGAAAGAAGAAAAAAGATGCATACAGCAATCTAAAATCATATGGATAAGGATTCGTCGATGATGATGTATGGAAACAGTGATCCCTAATAGATCAACTTCAGTGTTCAATGTAATATGTGTTCTGATAAGTAAAAATTATGGCATCCATCCCCTTCAAATACTGCATCATAGTTTATAAAGATTATTTATATTTCCTCCTCATTGGAAGTCTCAGTATTAAAGTTGTACTTCGTGGCTTGAGTCCATACAACCAAGAGGTCGCATTGTACATACAATCTATGGTTAAAACATCATTTCAGATACACCAGTCTAGAATAGTCTAGTGTAGATAGCCCAAATGGACTTGCCAGATGAATGGCCCATCTTGTGCCACATGTCACTCACGCGAAGCATCGGAATCACAGTTCTTGATCCCATGAGAAAGGGTAATCTCAGGGGAACACTATGGCCTATGAGCTGGAGGCTATGGGTCTCTCAGGGGAACACAGTTCTTGATCCCATGAGAAAGGGTAATCTCAGGGGAACACTATGGCCTATGAGCTGGAGGTTATGGGTAGAGGCCCACTGCTTGGGGCCCGCCCCCCAGCAGTCTCACTCAGAAGAGGATCCTGGACGTCCCAACATTATAACTGCTGATGGAAACATAACAAACATAAGAATGAGGGTTATTCTCGAGGGTCGACAGATGCATGTGAAAGAAGCATAACGCCCTTATATAGCAAAAACCCCTTTCTCATCCTCCCAAGATCCCTTGAGTGTGCTCTAGCCTTCTTACCAGTCACTAAGCCCCGACCCCACATTGCCTAAACAGCACCTACATCTAGAAATTAGAATAAATTGATGTACATATCTCTGGAAATCCTAATGATAGTATGACATCAATCACATTATGAAAAGTTTAGAAGGTTCAAACATGAGACGCATCACCATCGCTACAACCTTGGCTGGTTAGAGCATGACTGATGTGAAAGTTGCAAAAGTGAATGAAATACACATTGGTCTAATATGCAGTTTTAGTACAAGAAAGCACTCAATTCAGGAAAAATAGTGAAAAATGAAGGAACTAACAATCCAAAAATTGACCAAGCAGTGACTGCAAGTTATCTATCCATATATCGCCGAAATTTCGGCTATTTCGGTCGAAAATATTGTGAAAAACTTCCGCCTAAAAATACATGTTTTCGGTTTCGTCCAGCCTGCCAGAAGCCGAAATTTCACATAATTTCAGCGGAATTTAAAACTATGGCATGAATGTGATTTGTTACTGATACGACATTATAGCAAAAGTTACATCAAATCGTGGCAAAGACATGAGAGATGGTAATTTGTTTGCAACATACAAAATAAACTGTGAGAAACATGACCAATCATGCATTCCAAATATTAGGCCCCTCATAAATAAACCCTAAGAAGCAGATCCTTTTCAGGGCAAAAACAAGGAAAATAGAAAAATCTACAAAGAGAGTTCAATGATAAGAAACCCTAGTCATCACAAATGAGTAAAACGAGAGAGAGTAATACCCTGATTCTAGCGGTGGTGTCTTGGCCGGACTGGAGAAGTAACGCGACGTCTCTCCTCATTTGCTTGACCACTACCTCTCTCTTGTTCCTCAGAAGCTTAATCCTCGCAGTAGCCAGCTTCGCCATGGTTTTGCTGTTTGTTTTTCAGTTTGATTTCATGAAGATTATGTTTTCATCATAGATCACAAGTTAGCAAAACGCATAAAAGGGAAGAGGAGTTCGAGGAAATTTTTACCATTTTGAAGAGTTGAAGCCTCTGCGAAACATAGAGATTGAGAACTTCATGAGCTTCTTACAGGAAGTTACAGCTACAGCTTTGGTTGCGACAGTCATGCCTGAGCCCGACATAAAAAGATAAAGAGGACTGAGAGAGGGGTCAAAATGAAATAAAATGTGGTGTTTCGATTCTAAAAAGAAGTATAACGGTCACCTGAGCTGGAAGAAATAAGAATGCCCCCACTCTTTCTTTCTTCTCACCGACTGAGGAGAAAAGGAGCCGTTATGAGAGATGACACGCGGCCGGAGGACACTGGCTCAAGGGAAGGTGGAGGACCAGGCTATGGTCCAAGAATCAGCATAGTGGATGTCCCTGTCCATCTGATCTGTATAAATCTTCTGATATAGCCAAAAAGGACAAAGGAACACAAGATCAAACAGTTACAGTCCTCGTCATATCCAGTCCTTGAGGGATGAGGATCTTCTGTGATCAGGATTACAGTGAATCTTCTGTGACATTCACACGAGATTCCCTATGATCCAGATCACATAGAAGATTCTCGTCCGTCCTTGAGAACTGTATTTGTAAATGACTAAACGGCACAGGATGTAGTCCTTCTGTTCTCCTGTCAAGGGCCTAAATGGATCGGGTTGCCTCCTACTTCATCAGAATTACAATTAGATTCAAATATATGTAGTGAAATTTGGGTTGGGTTGGTAGTAAAGCCAAAGTCCAATTTCAGTTGATATAAGATAGGGATGTACAAATGGGTCCGGCCGCACGTGCTGGTCTGGCTCGGCATGGTTTGGGTCGCACCCAGGCACGACACGGCATGATAGGAGTTGTAGTGTCGGGCCTTGGTTCATGACCCACGGTTTGGCCCAGTCATGATTGGGTTTTTGGCAAAATATGGGCAAAGGCACGAGCCCGTCTTTTCACGATAAGGGTTATAGTGTCGTCCAGAGCCTAGACTCATGGCCCATGTTACGACCCGGGTACAATGACTCAATAAGGGTTATAGTGTCGTGTCGAGCTCGAGCCTGGACTCATTGCCCACGTCACGGCCGAGGCACGATAAGGGTTATTGTGTTGTGCCGACCTTGGACTCATGGCCCATGTCACGGCTCGGGCACAATAATGGTTAAATGTCATGCCGAGTCTGGATGCATGGCCTACGTCACGGCCCGGGCACGATAAGGGTTATGAGGTCGTGTCAAGCCTAGACTCATCTCATGGCTCATGATATGGCCCGAGCACGATAAGGGTTGTGGTTAGGCCCGTCAACGGGTCGGATTTGGACACAATCGGAACTGATCCGAATCCAATCGATAGTGAAATCAGAAAATCCGAATCCGATCCGAAATCTGACGGATTATAAAATAGATGAACCGAATTCAATCCAATAGTGGAATCCGAATATTTGAATCGGATTCGATCTGATAATCTGTGTGTGTCTTTTGATCTTTAGGTTTTAAAATTTTAAAGAATTAATTAATATTATATTTAAAAATAATTTAGAGATAATAATAAATGTCTAATGATATTTTTTTAGGGCTTTATGTTATATATATAATCGGATCGGATCACTATACATCCGAGTTCGATCCGATTATATTTCAGATCGGATCGGATTATTTTTAATCGGATCTTGGATCGTGAATCCTATAACGAATCCGGACTTATCGGATCGGACCCAAATCATGATCTGATCCGTTGATAAGCCTAGAATCATAGCCCAGGACACGCCCTGGCACGATTGGGTTTTGGACAAAATATAGGCAAAAACACGAGCCTACTCCAGCGTGACCCAACACGATAATAATCCGGCCACTTAAGAAATATTTTATTAAGTTATAAATTCTAATAAATACTTAGTTAAACAGTGCCAAACGCAGCTTAAGCAACCTCATAGTTTCGTAACATCATTAATTATGTCACACTAGCTGATAAATAATTCACCTAGCTAGGATCTCGCTTATGATCCAGAGTTGGTGGGAGGAGATTCCTTTTCTGTGATATTTTTCATTAACCAAAAAAATAATAATATAAAAGAGTCAGACACACTCATAGAGAGCACTTATTGTCTAAATAAAATAAGCCATTGTTTAATCAATCATTTAATGGATAAAATTCATTTATAGGCTTTCAAAGAAATAAAAACATATACATATATTGTGTATATCAGCATGTACGTTCATTCACATTGACTTCTAATGGGGAACCGAAGCTCGTTTGAATCCGATCTCATTTCGCTTTTCAGTTCCCACCATGAAACCTCTCATCATGAATAAGAGTTGTGCCACAATTTGATGTCAAAGGTTGCGTTTGTCTAGCTTGTGTTTTTTGGATAAGAACTCATTGGATATATGACTCAATGGGCGCGCACTTATTCACAGCATTAATAAGTTACTTGATTTGAAAAAAATGTATTTGGTAATATTGACAAACTCATAAAAAAATATCTTAAAATTTAAGAAAAAAAAATTATTTTCAAAAAACTTAGTATTGTGTTAAGGTTAGAATTGTCATTTTCAAAATAATACTAATGTTTTAGAAACTAGTTTCCACATAAATGGTAAGGAAAAGTTATTCTCAATAATTTCTTACATATAAGAACTTATCCGTTCATCATTACCAAAATAATATTATTAATTAATTATAATATCTTCTCACATTGTTAAGAAAGAAAGATAAAAAGATAAAAATAAATCAAGCACACAAAGACAGGTTCGGCAAATTGTGCCTATGTTTACGGATGCACACCAAGTTCTACTATTCTTCAATCTCAAAATAATGTGTTTCAAAGAGCAGCCACGAAAGTATGAATAAATCTCTTGAAATTAGGGCAAAACATAATAAAAGTGAACTTACTATTATATCTTAGTCCCCCAAAATTAAATTTTGCTTTACTGTTGTTTCTCAGTCTCCAATTGACCCCAACAACTATACTTAGGCTTCCAAGTTTCCCTATTGGAGATTAGTCATGTCTGAAGAATTTGATGCATTTGTCTCTCAAAGCACTTAGACTCTAGTTCCCAAACCCAGTGACCGCACCATCATTGGATGCAAACGAATCTATAAGATTAAATAGAATGTAGATGGCTCTTTTGCTTGTTATAAAGCTTACCTGGTAGCCAAAGGCTATAATCAAGAGCCCGGCATTGATTACCATGAGACATTCATACCAGTGGAAAAGCAACCTACTATCTATGTTATATTGTCCATAGCCCTTCATTATAATTGGCAAATAAGACAACTTGATGTATCTAATATCTTCTTACATTGCCTCCTTGATGAAGAAGTATTTATGAAGCAGCCGCAAGGCTTCATTGATCCCAATTTTTCACGGCATGTGTGTCGTTTATGTAAGACCACCTATGGTCTTAAACAAGCTCCATGAGCTTAGTTTGCTACATTCTTCAAGTTTTTATTTTCTATGGGGTTCTCCAACAGTGTTGCTGATCCTTCTTCACTTGTGTTGCATCAAGGGTGATATGTCGATCACATACTCATCACCGAAAGCGACTCCAATTACATCACACATCTTATACAAAATATGAGTTCTATGTTCTCCATGAAAGACTTGAGAAACATCAATTATTTCTTGGAGATTGAGGTTATTCACAACAAAGGGATCATTCTTTCTCAAGCAAAGTATGCTATCGATATACTTGAATGAGTAGCAATGCTTGATTGTAAGCCATGTGCCTCTTCCACTGCTCTCAAGTACACACCGTCCTCTTCCGATGATGAAGATTTTCATAATCTAATCTTATACAGAAGCATTGTTACCCTGTACTTAGGACAGATTTCACCTGCCACAGATCTGGCCTTCAATCCGAACTGAGATGCAACCAGCTTCTTTGGCGTCTGCCCCCATGATGAAACGATCAATAACCCAGATGTATAGTGCACACTCAAATGGGAGCTTTACGGAAACAGTATATGAACTCTGCCCAATGATCTTTCACCAAATCACTCTTTACTTTTAAGAAACCTTTAAAAAGAAAACAAATAAAAACACCTCATGGAAGTGAAATGCCGCAGCCTGATATGCAATTCAAGTGCCTGTATCAGTCCCAACAATTCAAAACTGAAGAAATCAATTGAACACGATCAGCTAGTGATTCGTATCCTATAAATAAATTGGAGGTGGTTTTGTGACTAACTTCTTGTGCAAGTCCCTGACAATAGCTACAGTCCAGCTTTTGACGAAGAATAAAAAAATAACATCAAATCTCAGTTCCTACCTTAACCACCGTGAGCTGGGCTACTTGTGTTGACGGATCCCCACCGAAAGTGGAAAACCAGCTTCACTTTTGCATCTGTCAGAAAATTTATTTCCACCAAATATGAACCCGAAAAACACAAACTTATTTATGGCAGTTTATAAGGGATAACTAAGCTAGTATTATAATAAATGATTGTCACACTCCTTTCATAGGAGACACCTTTAAATACACGTGATCACTAACCGCAAACTCTAAGTCTCTCCTCCTCTGGTCTGCATATCTCCTCTGCCTGCTTGGTGCTAACTTCAGTCTCTCTCGAATAAGTTACACCTTAGCTGTGGTCTCTTGAACAAATTCCGGTTCAACGATATTGCCCTCTCTTGCCCTCTCCAACTTCTGCCCAAAAACCGGAAACGACAAGGTCAACCATACAATGCCTCAGAGCGCTACAATACTTAAGCATCACAAGACCAAACTTATCCTATGCTGTGTAGTTTGCCAATACGTGCATCACCCTTCAAATGTTAATTTTAGTGCTGTCAAGCATGGTTTCACGGATCGAGCAATACCGGTCCAGTTTCAACTCGCGATACAAAGATTTGTATCGCCGGGTTATGGACCGGCGGTCCGGTGATCAGTCCCAACAATCAGACGACTGGTCTTTTCGGTCCGGCGACCGGTTCCGACAGTCTAGCGACCGGTCCTGTCGGTCTGAAATTTTTAAATTTTTTTTTTATTTTCTGTACCGGACGGGATCGGTCCGGCGTCCGGTTCCGGTATTTTAAACCTTGCTGTCAAGCGCATTCTTCGTTTTGTGAAAGGGACGATCAATCAAGGCCTTCAATTTCAATCAGGCTCATTTGATTTAATTGCATACTATGATGCTAATTGGGCAGGCGATGGCACCATTCGTCTTTTCACAACAAGGTATTGCTTATTCATGGGTCTAAACCTATTTCTTGGTGTGCCAAGAAACAACCCAGAGTTGCTAGATCATC
Organism: Pachysandra terminalis; assembly: GCA_031762675.1. NCBI lineage: Eukaryota > Viridiplantae > Streptophyta > Magnoliopsida > Buxales > Buxaceae > Pachysandra > Pachysandra terminalis. The sequence goes on from JAUPMG010000004.1 coordinate 18,253,112, forward strand.
TACTGAGGCAAATTATAGATCATTGGCTCATACAACAACTGAAATATTTTGGGTCAAGATGCTATTACATGATCTTCATGTTCCGATCAATGTTGTTCCTACTCTATGGTGTGATAATATCTCAGCTATATCATTGGCATCTAATCCTGTGTTTCATCCTCGTACGAAGCATATCGAAGTTGACTATTATTTCGTAAGAGAAAAATTCATCAACAATGATCTTCATGTTCATCATATTTCATTTGCAGATCAAATCGCTTTCATTTTCACTAAGCTTCTCCCTTCAATTCGTTTTCGAACTCTACAAGACAAATTTATGGTAGCTGAACTACCCATTCGCTTGCGGAGGTATTAGCAATACTTAGTATATAGCATTCTAGAAGGTTCTGTTATTCACATTTGTTATTTGTTAGGATTATGTTATTTCTACTCTAACAAATTTTGTTATAATACTCCTCTTTAGAGGATTGCATGGAAGCCACTATATAATGTAAATAGATGATGAATGTGTTTTCGAGTGTTTAGCTAATAAAGATGCTAACAATGGGTAGTGTTAGCGGAATTCTGATTGTTCTAGTACTGCTAATCTCCTTGTGCCAAGCGCCATCGGTTTCAGCCTCGGGTGTTTCTCTGTTTCCAAAAGCGCATGTATATATGGAAAACAATTTGGGTCCTGGAATTGTGCTGAAAATCCATTGTCGATCAGCAGACGACGATCTGGGAGAGCATGAGCTTAGCTATAATTCTGTGTTTGAATGGAGATTTCACAGCAATTTTTGGGTACAACGCGCTTCTACTGTGATATGTGGTGGAAGAAATCATCGGGCATGCGGTCGTATATTCGATACATATAGATAATGAAACGTGTAAGCAGTACTGCCATCGCCACATTCAACAAGATGGCATATGGGGAAATAACGAGCACGATCTAACTTGGGAAACATGGGAAAAGTTTTATGATTGGCCAAAATGAGAATCAAATGATAGAACAAAAATGAAATAATAAGGGAGTTTACTGTAATATTCAACACCATCTATATATATATATATAAAAGCGAGTTTACTGTAATAATCAACACCATATATATATATATATATATATATGGTGTTATTATCTCTGTGTTGGTTAATTTTTTTTGTTTTCCCTCTTGATTAGTAAAAAGAGAGGCTAGCGACTAAATCGATCTTGACATATACAAGTGTGTGCGCTTCTTATGAGAACAAATTGATTGCAATAAATCTCTGTGATGTCTCGAGCGGCACTAACCACATCATGTTATGGGATTAGGTTTAGGGTTGATTGTGGTTTATGGTTTTTAGATTGATAGATTACTTTGGGTAATGGGGGATATACGTTGCATGATATAGTTAATATCATTGGAGCCATGTAAGACAATTTCAACACGCTTTTCATGCATCAAACTAAGGGCATGTTTGCATAGTTTCCTACAAATGGTAGGGATTCAATGTGAAGGGTTTTGTTCAAAAGAGCTTTGAATTAAAACCATTGATTAAAAATTATGTTTGGTGAGAAAAAAATATAGAAAAGGATGCCCCTATACATAATTTTAAGCTAATGGATATTTTTGGTCTTTTTAAAGAATATGTAATAGAAATGAATGGGTAATTTTGTCATTTTAAAAAATTTACTTTAACTTTAGAACATGGTTTAACTTCGGGGGTGAACGGGCCAGGTGACCTGCTCGGTCAGTTCAATTCGGCCCTATGTTTTGACGGGCGTTGGGCAAGAGTTAGTAGCACGCAGGGTCAGACCGGGCTAAAATTTAAGGCCCGGTCAATTTTTCGGGCCGAGCTCGGGTTTATATTAAATTATTTCAGTTCGGCCGGCCAAAGATTATTAAGCAATATATATCTTTTACTTCAACTTATCATTATCTTGTGGTTGTAGCTATGTGGGGTCACCATCATCCATCGAGTTTGGGTGTGGATGGTCACCCATGGAATTATCAATTAATTATGAAATTAGACCAAAATAATAGAATTTAGGGTGGTCTAACCAAAAATAGGTAAGGAGGTTTATTTGAGAGGGTGGGAAGGTGTTAGGCACCCACCCTCTCCCGGTTCAAAATTGTTTGGCCAATTAGGAAAAAATCTAAAAAGAAGCTAAAATAAAAAAATAAAAATCTAGAAAAGTTCTAATAAAATGATTTTAAAATGATAAAAATATTAAATGTCCTAAAAGAAATAAATCTAAAAATCATCAAATATACAAAAGTTATTAAAATCCTAAAATATTTAAAAAATAGAAAATATTAAGGATAATGAGGTCGTGGCGGTGGGTTGCTGCGCAAGCCTCCTACTTGGGATTAGTCGGGCCTAAGACCCGGACACTGACGTTATCAAAAAAAAATAATAACAAATAAAAAAAAAATTATTATCCAATCAAAATATCAAATTCAATTAAACTTATTAGGAAACTAATCGAACACTAAGCACAAAACAAACTCCCTGTATCTATTCACTGTTGTTACTAGAACTATAAACACCTCCAAAGCCTAACAAACAAAGGGGGAATGTAATCAAACAACTTATGCACAAATGGATCGATCAACTGATGTTAAGAAGAAAAAAATAAAAAATAATCAGACAACAATATGTAAAATACTCCGACAGTAGAGTAACCTCAAAATTAGGTCGATTGGATCTATGATCAGACCAAAACCCACAAGAGAAGCAGGACTTCGATTATAATGTTAACAGAGCTCGATCTCACCCCTTCTTACATCCATTCATACCAAACGAAATAGCCATACATCTCTTAGTTTACAATATGAATAGAGATAATTCACGTAAGAAAAAGTGGCTTTATACCTGTAGACTCTTTAGCAGCTTTCTTAATTACGCCTCTATTTTGAACTCTTTGCTCAGGCTTGATGATGGCGGGGCTTGGTTTCTGGGTTGCTGTGGGGCTGCAATGGGTGAGTTCGAGAGAAGGTGTATTGGGTGCTGCTGAGAGAAGAAGAAGTGATGGGGGTGGCTGAAATGGAGCAAAGGATATGAAGCTGTGGTGGTTTTGGGTTATTGCTGTGAGCTGTTATGGAGATGGTAAGAAGTTGAGAACAGAGAGATGGGAAACAGGGGTGCCGCACGGTGGAGGTTCGATTGGGTGAGGATTAGAGATGGACGGATGCTGCTGCGGAACAGGGGTAGGAGAGAAGGTGCGGCTGAGATAAGAAGGAAAAGAAGGTTAACAAGAGGAATCAAAGGGTGAGAGTTACCTTTTGTATTAAATTATTCCAGCCCGGCCAGCCCGAGATTCTTAAGTAAAATATACATAGCTTAGTGGTGAGAAGTTTATATCTTTTTACGAAAGCTTGGATTCAAATCCTAACATCAACAAAATAATAATATTTTTGTCCCATTTGAATAAACATGAGCGGGTTCAACATTGACAAATGGATACCATGGACGGGTTTGGGCAAACATTGTTAAGCCTGAAACTTGGGCCGGGGCAGTCTCGAGCCAACAAAATAGCTCTTATTTGTAAATTGTGGCTCGGCCTAGCCCAACTTGTTGCAACCCCTGGGTTAATTGCTTCCCGCAAACATAGTTTTTAAAAGCAACCACACACATGCTTCTCCAAAATAAGTTTCCTGAAGAAACTTTTCTATCTAAAGCAACTTTCAAAAATATCACCAAACACCCAAACATTAGATAAGAATTCCTTTTAGGTTTAGGAAGGGCTTCTTAGACTTTAAGAAGCCAGGCCAAACGGTCCCTAAGGCTTTCTATTCCCCTAGATAATTGTAGGAAATTATCTTCTAATGAGTCTTATTTTGGTATTTTGGCTTTAGCTAATTGAAATCCTCCTTAAAATTTATAAATAAAAAGAAAAAGGCTTTTGACTATTTCCTCTCAAATCGTTGCAAGTTTGGGTCGGCCAATCTAAGGCCCAATTAGCGCAAAGCTTGATTTTGATGAATTGGGCTGAATCTTTTAGGGCTTAGTTAGGCTCAAGCTCAAATTAAGACTTTCGCTCGGATGCATGACAATAAGAAGCTCTTCAAGAATAATAAAATAAACAAAAAAAAAAAAAATACAAAAGAAGAATGATAATCTAATAGAGTCTCACTATCAGGACCTTGAATATATTGGAGTCTCGCCAATCTGAAACAAGGGTCTCGTAATGGAGCCTCACGCACCAAAAAATTGAGAAAAAAAACATAGGTCAATCACACTTTTAATCAAATGGATGACAATAACTCCATATCAACCCTATTGACTTAAGGTCCACCCGTTCAACCCAGGGTCTATCCATATCAACCCGATCGACCTAAAATTGCACTCATGATTTGGAGTTGGTCAGAGGAGATTTTTTTCCTATGATATTCTTTTATTTTATTTTCTCTATTATCTTTAACTAACCAAAAATAATCAATACAAAGTTCAGAACCAATTAGAGAGTCAGAGACATTCATAGAGAGCAATTATTGTCAAATAAAATAAGCCATTGATCTTACCAAATAAATAAATAAATAAATAAGCCATTGTTTAATCAATCATTTAATGCATAAGATTCATGTTTAAGTTTTCAAATAGCCCAAAAGAAATAAAAGCATAGAAATATAGTGTATATTCACATGTATATCAGCATGTACGTTCACATTGACTTCTAATGGGTAAAATCAGATCTCATTTCGCTTTTCCGTTCCCATCATGAAAGTTCTCTCCAAAATAAGCTTTCTAAAAAAACCCTTTTCATCCAAAACGACTTTTAGGAGTGTCACAAACACTCATGCATTGGGTAGGAAGTCCTTTTAAGTTTAGGAATGGCTTCCTGGTCCTTAGGAATGTCTTTGTCTTTTTAAATAAATATAATATAAACAAAATAATAATTTTATTATTTTAAAGTTTCATTTAAATTTAAATAACTGCTACTGCTAACTGTTTCCCGTAGAAACATCCCCATTCCTGTTTCATGGAAATGTGCTTTTCGAAAAAACGCTTTCACAAGTGTCACAAAACAAGCAAGCATTAGGTAATAGGTCAAAAGCCCTTTCAAAACTAGAAAGGGCTTCCTGCGCCTCAAGAAGCAAATCCAACAGGACCTAAGCTACCCTTTTCCTTACTAGTGATTGCCAGGTCAGAAACTCTTATCGTAATTCTCAACATAACATCGTAGAAATAGAAACAAATAAGAACCTTCTCTTAAAAAGTAAAAGGTCCTGCCACTTGTTTCCACAGTACAGCTGTACAGCTGTTTGTGTGTGTGTAGCTAGCTTGATAGGGAGGGAAATGCGTGTCCTTTTCCCATTTTTCTCCATCTTCAAACCATGATGGTCACAGTGGGGCACCAGCACTCCACTCTTCTTCTTTCCCTATAAATGAGTATCTTCAAACTCAACAACACAATTTTAAGTATGGCTTTTTCTCTACTGTTCATGCTCTTCTTTCTCGTCTCCTCCACAACCGCCTGTGATCGATGTACGCATCGAACCAAAGTTGCTTATTTCTCCTCCTCTTCTGCACTCTCATGTAAGTTTCATATTCCAATCTTAATTTTTCATCTGCTCTTCAGATGAGATGTTTTTTTGACATGTTTATGGATTTGCTACAGCCGGGGCTTGTGGTTATGGTTCGTTGGCTCTGGGATTCAGTAATGGATATATTGCAGCTGGTGTTCCTTCCCTTTTTAGAAATGGAGCTGGTTGTGGTGGATGCTTTCAGGTGTGTAAGAGAGATGTTTCTTTATTGCGTTGAGTTTTTTTTGTATTGATTGGGCTGATTGGATTGTTTTGCAGATGAGGTGTAAGAACACGACCCTTTGTAGCGGTGAAGGGGCCAAAGTGATTTTGACGGATCTAAATCACAATAACCAAACAGACTTTGTACTAAGTGGTCGAGCTTTCATGGCAATGGCTCGTAAGGGTTTCGCCCCAACGCTTTTAAAGCTTGGGATCGTGGACGTCGAATACAAGAGGTGAGTCGTATCATTCGCACCATATGTAGAGTTAATTTCTTAATGTTGGTGTGATTGGGCTTAGTTTGGTTATAACCATCATCACATTAAAATAATGTGTAAGCAGTAGGTAGACATATTACTTTGCTTCCACTAGAATTTTCGATTCATAATAATAAAAAACAAAATACATCATTTTCGTGTTCTTAGGTGATGACAAGACAACCACGATGATATAGGTGGTCCCACTTTTGAATGGAGTGGGACCCATCTTCTCCTCGAGTGATGGTTGTATTTTATGGGAAAATAATTTCATGCCTAGGGTATTTTAGAGGCGGATCATCTGTGATGAACACGCCTTGCGATGAGCGTGTGATGTGAAACACACACTAGGAGGGCAAAATAATTTGCCCCTGTAAGTACGGGCCGGGATCTTCTGTGAGCAGAAGTCCTGTGAGTGCTATGTGGCGGAGAGACAACTCCCACGGGCAGGGATTACCAAAACTGCACTTAAGGGGGTGAAAAAACCTTTTCTCTCCGGATGTTATCTCTACACCATAGGGCGCCCATAGGCCTTGTGCTCACAGAAGATCCGCTCCCCTAAAGTACATTAGGTGAGGGCGTGTGTGATTCATATCACACGCCCATCACATGGCATGTTCATCACAAAAGATCCGCCCTCAAGCTTTGTTATAGGTCTCTTTGTCAATACACCGACCGATTATTTCAATTAAGGTCTCTTTGCCTGCTATGTTTTCGGCGCACCAATCACATGATGCCACGACAATATCCATACAATCAGCAACCTATCATTCTAAAAATCTCAAGACATATTAAACCCTAAACCAGCTCTCATCTTGATCACCTCATCCTTGTTGGGTTGGGTTTGGTAAGCTAATTAAAATGGGTTCAGCTTTGATTCAATCTCGCTCCAGATTAGCTATCGTGTCGTTTGGAACGAGATGGCTGTAGCTGATGCTGTAATGTGTATCTGTGCACGTCAAGTATCCACAGGCGTAGACGGATGCACGTCATCCATCCAAACTTTTAGAAAGTCTATTAAGTTGTTAAAACCTACCAAGTTGCCATCCCTATAGTGAAGAGACTCCATCCTCTTGGAATGAAGTAGTTTGTTGCTCTAACAACTTTAATTAATGTTGATTTTTTTTACTGCAGGGTGCCTTGTGAATACAAAAAACAGAACTTGGCTGTAAGAGTTGAAGAAAGTAGCCAAAAGCCACACTATCTAGCAATTAAGTTCCTGTATCAAGGTGGTCAAACGGAAATGGTTGGAGTTGATGTGGCTCAGGTTGGTTCGTCCCGTTGGCAATTCATGAGCCGGAATTATGGGGCGGTGTGGGACACGAGTCGAGTTCCGGTTGGGCCGTTGCAATTCAGGGTAGTGGTGACGGCAGGATACGACGGGAAATGGATATGGGCACAGAAAGTCCTACCTGCTGACTGGAAGTCGGGGGTGATCTATGATTCTGGAGTTCAGATCAGTGAGATTGCTCAGGAGGGTTGTTCTCCATGTGATAATGGAAACTGGAAATGAAAGAGGGTCTTAACCTAGCACAAGTGCAGAAACACCACACACGAGAATGTGAATAATACACAATACATTTGATGATTGATTCAATCTATTCACTAGATTATTATCAGATAAGACTATTTGTATGAAATTACTCCATTAGAGTATTCTATAACATGATGGACTTCAGAATTCAGATATTGCAGTGAAATTCTCATTCTAGTGATTTTATCAAAGATACTAGCCATTTCATACCTGTTCATTCATCGCAAGAGGCTTGTAGATAATTACCATATTCCAGTGATTTCATCATAGGATACTAGCACAATTATTAGAGGATAATAGCATAATCATCCAAGGATATCAGGAAATTCATCACAATATTTCAGCTTTTTCATCCTCACATATTAGAAACCATCATGCACTGAAATTTATCGCAAGATTCTAGCTCGTTCATCAAATGAAAAAAGAATGCTCCACCACATTGGATCCGAGAACTCCAGACTTTGTGTAACATTTATGATCTGAGATCTGAATAAAAATGATCCGATCCTATTCATAATGGGATCAAATTCAGATATATCCTATCTGATCAGATTCGGATATATATCCCTAAAAACAATGTAAAAGACGAAAGTGCTAAAACTTAAAGCCCTAAAAACTATTATTTATCATTCTCTCTAAATCTTATTTTTTAACTAAATATAATAACAATTAATTGTCCAAGTATTTAAAAACTTAAAAATAATAAAAAAATATATGCTTTATTGTTTAAGTATAAAGGTGGCAATGGGTCGGGTTGTAACCGGGTTAAGACTTAAACGGATTGGGTTGCGTTCAACCCGTTTATCAATGGGTCAGGAAAACCTCAACCCGCTCATAAACTGGTCGAACCCACCAATCCATTTTAATTTTAATTAATTAATTATTTTAATTTTAAATTGATAAAATTTTAAATTAATAAAATCATAAATCATCCTATTTAACATTATATTTTTAATAAATATTGTAAAAGATCTATTTATCATTAAAAAATAAAAATATATTTGCACCATTTATGTTTACCAACAGGTTGATAAAACCTAAACTCGAACCCAACCCAATTAATAAATGGGTCAATCCTAACCTGTTTAGTCGGGTTGGGTTGGGTCGGGTTGGCGGGTTGGTCGTAAATTGCCAACTCTATTTAAATATAATATTATCGTTATTAAATTATTAATTATTTAAATATTTAAAGACTTAAAAGTATAAAAGACATATGACATAAATTATGAAGTCTTTTTTTTTTTTTTTTTTTATTATGTGGAACCCGGCTTAAACCCTGGATATATGACCCCACCCACAAGAGCCTTATATCAGATAGCCCGGGGACTCGAACATGGGACTTCCAGTTCTTGAGCTGGAATGCTTGCCAGTTGAGCTCACCCGTGTGGGTTACATAAATTATGAAGTCTTGAATGCACATGATTTTTTAATTATCTAAAAATTTTAAATAAATTAAATATAAATATTTAAAATTGAAAAGTATAAAAGACGAATGTGGAAAATCCAAAAGCTTATCGGATCAAATTTGGATATTCAAGTTCCTAATCAAACTCAAATTCAAATCATGTAATTAATCAGTTAAGCATCGGATCGGATTTGGGATTTTGTTAATAGATTGGATTCAGATATTGCAGAATTTGATTCGAATCCAACCGCATCATAATCAGTTTATATACGATGAGGGTTGAATGTTAAAAGTTTACAGTCAATTTTTTGAATATCGTTTTCTATAAGGGGGCGTTTCATGGCGATTATAGAAGCAGATTCTTGGTATAATCAGATTCTATAATCCTAACCAAACATCCCTAATCGGATTATAGTTCAGATTATAGAATCTGATTATATAATCTTATAAAAATCCAGAATCTATAAAAAGTTGGATTCTCGGATTCTTAGTCGATTGTCGCTAAATCTTACTCGAATCAAATTTTCGGGATTCTCTAAAAACCAATGTTTTAAACCCTGGCTCGGATGTTAACTCGATAAAAACAGCGGGTTGGTTTTTTTAAATAAAAACCAAAACAGAATATATGATTAGAAAAGAAAATATTATTTAATTAATTTTTATTTATTAAGAACCCATAAAATAATCTAAAAAAACTTGAAATTTCTTTTATCAATAACAAGAAACAAACATATGAAAAAAAAAATGGTTTCTTTCAAATTTGAAACCGAATATATGATTTAAAATTTTATTTCATTAATTATTCTTTCTTTATTAAGAACCCATAAAATAATCTATAAAAAAATTGAATTTTTTTTATCAATAACTAGAAACGAACATATGAAAAAAAAAATGAATTGGTTTATTTCAAATTTGAAATTTCAACGATGAGAGAGAGAGAGAGAGAGAGAGAGAGAGAGAGAGAGAGAGAGAGACTTATCAGAATGTAATCGGATAACAGTCAGCCGGCAACAAATGTTTGAAATTCAACGTTTGCAGAGAAAATAGCAAGCGTTAAACCTATTTTAGGGTTTTAGAATTTAGAATAAAACTCTAAAAGCCTCTAAGTTCTAATTAGTTAATTACCCCATCGGGTTCCAATTATTGTTTTAACTTGGTCGGGTCACTAGTTTAACTGATTTGACTAGTGGGTTTTGCCAGGTTTTGAGATTTATTGGCTTAAAAGCCCACCCGACTTGGTTATATCACTGGGTACCGGTTGAACCAGGGGGGTCAAGTCGGGTTTTAAAACACTGCTAAAAACAATAGAAAGCCTGATGTTTTATTTGCTATGAAAGTTTTATGATTATGAGATTTTTTATTTTTTATTTAAGAATTAATTAATATTATATAACACAATTACATATCTTTATGATTTTATTTTATGTATACTGTTATTAAAGAAAGTATAAAATATATCCCTATAATCTGGGTCAACCAATCGAGATTTGGATTCTGGTTGGCAGAATCAAATTTCAGAATCCAATAGCTCCAAACATGATTTTGGATTTTGAAAATCAACAATAAGAATCTGGATTTTCATAATCAAAGATTATAATCAGAATCCAGAATCTGAAATGCCCACCAAATACCCCCTAAACTCTTCCACTGACATATCCCCAATTTTCCAATTTTTTTACACTAAACTCTTCCAATTAAGATATCTATTTACAAGCCCAATGGTTTTTTCAAATTCATAACTTTCTACTTCGACTTGTTAACTCCCTTCATAGAAGCCAAGGATAAAGACAAGTGTAATGACCTAAAACCCTTAAGAAATTTTTCTCCTTATTTATTGTATTTTTTTTGGCAGTTTTAATTATTAATTGTGCATAAGGTAGTGAGTTTAATTAGAGTTAGGGTGTTTCTGTAAGTTAATGTGTTAGTTGGTGGCCTTTGTGAGAATAACCTTTCTCTTTGGGGTAGTCTTGTAAAAGACTTTTCTCCCAAATGTTTTGAACGCACAGTCGTGCGTGGAACCGGTCGTGGGGGAAGTGCTTGAACGTTCTCCCTGTTGGAGCCGTTGAGGGAGGGAAACTAGGGAGACAATCCCTATACCTTCTTCCCCTCAATCTCTTTCTTCTCAATTCAAAACTGAGAAACTGAGATCAACTGTGTTTTGAGAGAACCAAACGTGTTAGAGTAAAGGCTGTGAATTTGAAACCATCCATTGTTTCAAATTAGAAGGAGAGGAGGAGTACCCTGTCCGGTGGTTCCCATTTGCGTGGTTGTTACTCGAATCCAAACCGGTAAGTAGCTTATCCGGTTACAATTGTCTAATGATATATGATGAATCGTTTTCACCTTTCAAGATTGAACATATCGCTAGTTTTGGCATGGTTTTATGATTTGAGTTTCTGAGAATTATTCTACTAGTGTTAGGATGATCATGTACTGACAATTGCTATCTATATATATATATATATATACATGATTTGATTTGGTCGAATTACATGATTCATGTTTTCTGCATCTCAGTTATAATCCTATTTCATGAAGTTGCTGAACCATATGGTAATCGTATCAGATTCATGATTGGTTTTTAATGTGATTTCATATATTCAATGTGAATTGTTTAAATAGGAATTTACCAAGGAAAATCCTATTGAGAGTTCTGTTAAAACCCTGGTTATGAGAACCCAGAAAAACAGAGCAGCAATGACATCTGTGTCACTGTCTGTAGAATTGCGATCGAGCGCAGAAGTGTGCAATCGAGCACATAGTGAGATCGAGCGCACTACGATCGAGCGCAGTGCATTACGATCAAGCGCAATTGCACAGAGACAGAGCCTAGTGTTAGATTGAGAGAGGGTTTGGATGTCTTTTGGTTCTGGCTTACTGGTGTTTATTGAATGGATCAAGTGGAGTAGGGTCGAGTACCTGCAATGACTGTAACCTACTTGTTGCCCTTGGCATGAGCAACCAATTAGATATACTCCTCAGTTGGTCTACACTTAGGTGAGGATAGATGTTGAGACTTTGTATAATTATGTGTTGCCATCATAGAGTGTGTAGGATGGATCTCAATGGATTATTCACGTGTATGAGCGCGTGAATAGCTTCTGAGGGGATCTATCATCCATATTCCATAGCAGAGTGCATTCATACTATGTTCATGTGAAATGCTAAGTGTTCCCGGTTAGTGGGAAAGACATGGTTGCCTAGTCCCGTAGGTTGAAAGTCCTACAGAATAAGTTATGAATCATAGTTGGTTCATAAGGTCGATTGAACCTTGAGTATTGTACACTCTAAAATCAGTATATGGTGGGCTTCGAACCATAGGTTAGCGCCCGAATCGGAGACGGGACAGCCGGATGTTCCTAGGACATGATCCCGAAACTGTGATGAAGATGCAATGAGGGACACGTAACATATCATATAAACATAGACATAAACAACATCACATTGCATTGCTTGATTGAGCATACATTAGGCCATATGATTGATCATTCTTGCATCATGTTCATATCATATCACATGCTATTGATTCCTGTTATGTTACTGTTTTATCTGAATTTCTGTCATATATGATGTATAAATTGTTGACTGGATCATGCTTGTTGGGTATTCAAAACTCACACAACTTTCATGTTGCAGGTCGATATTGATGATGGACGCGAGAGGTTCATGGAGTTTATTTATTGTTCTTTTCTTTATTTCTGTACGAACTGAGTTATGACATTGATATGTAATAAGGCTCTTCTAAAGCCACTTGTTTAGATCTTATTTCAATTTTATGATGTATTTGCTTCCGCTACTCTGTGTGATGAATAAAATCAGTCTTTTATTCATCCTTACTTTGGTTATGATGTGTTAATCCACGGTCCAGAAATGGATCCTGAAGGTTATGCCTTGTAATCCGTACCATCCTGCTTAGGGATTCGGGTTATGGGATCTGGGGCGTGACAACAAGTAAGCATTCTACATTTTTGTCTTCACATTGATGTTTAACTTGATTTTGTTCTGTTTGTAACATGTAGATCAATATTTCTGCATTGATGTTTAACTTGATTGTGTTATGTTTGTAATATGTAGATCAATATTTCTGCAGCTGGTTTTTAGTGTTATTTCTTTGGCTTAGTTTTTTTAGGATGTACTTTAGTGTTATTTGAAATAACTTTTCAGAAAAGAGATAGAAGAAGTATTTTAATAAAGGACTGGCCAACAGTTGTGCTTCCTTTACTTCGAAATAAGAACCTAACAGCTAATTACAACTCTTTACTTTTTGATTAGATTTGCTTTACCAGTTCGACATATTTTGCAACCCTTTAAAAGAACACAACCCGCCAAAGAGTTAGCATCATGTTCTTGAGTCAATTTTACAGTGATGAATTGACCTAAAGATGGGAATTACATTCTTTAGGCTATTGAGGTCCTTCACACCTTCTCACAGTTCATGGGATAGCTTTTCTACTCTACTCACTTGATAGAGTATATCTATCTTTCAGATTTCACATCTCCAATATATTCATAAAAATCTAGATTGATATCTCATGAAAAACTTCTAAGTATGTTCTGGTCAGTAGCGGTTATGATTTACGGAAGACATAAGAATCACTCGAATTTGAACAACATAAAAGAAAATGACCTTCAAACAAAAAAAAGACTGGGTGTTTAAGAATCAACCAATTTAGGTCCAAAATATCAACCAATAAAGTTATCTAGCCATCTTAGCAATCGAAAAATAAGACATCGAAATCAAGTTACAACTCAACCTGATTTACATAACCAATTTCTATGAACTGGTTATGATATCTATACATGGGCATGGACGCAATAAAAGCCAATCAATTTAAAAATAGCAAACATTCTGCAGAATTCAGCAAAAATCATATAAATGCTTTGCAACAAATATTAGGAGATGCAAACTATACTAACAATGATGCAGATGAGATCAATTAACAAAAACCAATATTCATCATAGATTTAAAAATAAAATATTGATCAATAAATGTATAGTCACTTCCATAATGATATTAAAATTTTATAACTTCTGATGCATCAAAATCACATAAAATAAAAAAGACCAATCACAAGTCTTATGGTATCGACCGGTCCTAACCAGTATCACCAGTCTAACTGGCCTATTTTTTTTTTTTAAATTGAAACTTAAATAGTTGGTCCATTTTTTTCGTACTAGATCAAACGGTATCGTCGGTTCAGACTGGGACTTGATCACATACACAATAAAAATTATTAAATTAAAAAAATCTAAATACCTAAAGAAATTTAGAATAAGATTAATTATCAAAGTCTTGGATCGAATTAGTTATAAGAATCCTACTAACAAATTAAATAATCTAAATAATAAAGAGAAATCAAGATTCTAATTATCAAAATCTAGAACCTAATAGATTTAAAGAATTTTACTGATTAAATAAATCATATTAAATTACAAAAAATCAAATTAGACTTTAAAAATCAAGGTTTTAATTAATAATAATAAAATATTTTAATTAACTATAAAAATCAGGATTCTAAATAATTATAAAGATTAATAATCTAATTGATTATAAAAATTTAGATTATAATTGTAATCATGAACGCAAGAAATCTAATTAATTATAAAATATAATTATCATAATGATCTTAGGATAAGTTAACTTTTTGTAATTAACAAAGTACGAAAATAGATATTAAGATAATTTTTTTACATTTTTTTTATTTTAATAAAATATTAGAATAATCTTTACAAGATAAGTTCAAGATTCTATTAGGTAATAATAATATAGTAAATTTTATTAAAAAATGGATAACTAACTCGCGACTGCCACGGGTTAATAAAATTTATTTATATATAAAAATTATTTACAAATACATGTTGTTAATATATTTATTAATATCTTAATCTAAAATTTATATATAATAATGTCATTTTATTTTATTTATATAATAAAGATAAAAATAAATTTTATTTTATTTTATTTATATAATTAAAAGGGCTATAAGTTTGAAAAAAGAGATAGAATAAAAAAAGTGAATCCTATTGAATTACGTATTTTAAAAATATAAAAATTTTGAGATAATAAAAGTGAATCTCATTAGTTTAAATTCTAACATATATTAATGATTAACCTTCACGCGTGCAACGCACGTGCACTCTGTGCTAGTATATATATATATATATATATATATATATATATATATATACATGAGCGAAATGAGTTAGATAAACCGGGGGG
>JAUPMG010000004.1:18268333-18296024 GCA_031762675.1 Pachysandra terminalis
TGACACGTAGCAAGGTCAATTATGTAATTACATATCCAAAGACCATTTTTTGGTCAAAATAGTATATTTCGAAGAATGTCCATTCAGGGTATGTCAAATTACGTGTTTACCCTTTTGAGTTGATTAACTTGAAGATACATTTCATATTTCGAGAATAGAATTTGAGGCTAACGTAGAGTTTCAAGATATATTGTAAATATCGAGATAATTAACCCTGAATGGACATTCTTCGAAATATACTATTTTGTGTATGTCAAACTACTAATCTAAGTGTTTCACATATATTCATTGAAACGTTTCGTGTTTGACAAATATGTGTTTGACATATTTTGTGTATGTCAAATATGTGTTTGACATATTTGTGTATGTCAAATTACACAATTTGATTAGTAATGATATTACGGCATATTCATTACTAATGAAACTCTTAGATTAGTAATGATATTACGGCATATTCATTACTAATCTAAGCGTTTCGAATATATTCATTGAAACATTATTATCATTAATGAAGCGTTTTGAATATTCGAATCAAAACGCTTGCATACATTAATGAGACATTTCGAGTGAATTAAATGAGACGTTGCAAATAGTTCAGTAATGATTATGAAGCTATAAAAAGACAATGATACACCAGAAAAGGGGATTGGATTCCTTGGCATTCTAGACTTTCTCTGAGAATTAGCAGAGCATCTGTCTTGAGAATCCTCTTTCTGAGTTAACGTTCTGTGTGGACCTTTCTGTTCATTTCTGACTGATCCTTATTTTCACCCCTCTCATTTGTAAGGAAACCTTTCACTAGAACGGTCTTTCTTTAATTTAGGCCAGTGAAAGCAAATATTTCGAACCTTCGATTGCCCAAACCTCAAAGTAAGTTGACATTTTGATTATTTACCGGTTTGTGAATCACCAGTACTGATCAGTGAACTAGTTGTACCGGCTGGTCCATACTAATATTGGTTGGACCGATCCGATCCAAAGCCACTTGATACAATACATAGTTGTATCGTGGCTTAGGATCGGACCAATCCTGACCGATCCTGATACGGACCAGCTGGTATAGACTAGATCGGTCCGATCCTTGAAACCTTGCTTGGGTCTTATTGACCATTACTACACCTTGGCCCAACCAAGTGAACAATATTTTACCTTCCCAAAATAACAGAGTGAACAATAAGTTTGATTGATTTACTCAATCATATAGTTTAATAGGAATTTATTTGAACTATATTTACATATGTATAGTGGGCATACCGGCATCTTCAGTATATGTTTTTTGAACATTGGGCTTTGTTTTCTTCGATTTGTTTATCGACATGTTAGTTTGCATTTAAACAGTCTGATTTGTCTGATATCATCAAGGACTGTTTGCTATCGGTTTGAATTTCAAAATTAATTTTCAAACATTGATAGGAGACTGGACTGGAAGAGTTTTGAAGTTCTGGAAAAAAAAAATTTAGCAATCGTGTTAGATCATTTTTTATGAGTACCAACGATCATAGTATCGCTTGAATGGTTGTCGAGTAGTTGGGCTGTGTTTGCTGAAATGATGCAACCCAAACGACATGTTTTCAAGAATAGTCTAACGGCTGAAAGCTCGTGGCTTTACAAACGTTGAATACCCAGAAACGGGTAAAGAAGATGGGACTTATGGGTCAAGTTTAAACCAATCCATCATCTCAAAACAAATATAACTCAGCCGTTGGGATGTTTGCATGCACCATGGCAAACTTGCAAATAAGCCGGTTATGGTGGTAAATTTATAACTTAACACAAGTTACTAAACGGTGATATATTAGCAATTATTAATTTTTTTGTGAAAAAATATAATTATTGTAAATTAAATACAAAAACTTGTATTAAGCCCATTTTAGTGATTCTAATCTATGGACTAAGACTGTTTACACAGTTTTAAGACAATTTTATTTGAAAAAAAATGCTTTCCAAAGTTTTTAAATTATTTTTGAGAGTTTTCTTAAGAAATTTACAATTTAAAAAAAATCCTCTTATGAGAAAAGCATATTTCAAATTATGATTCTTATTGTGAAAGTTTATTGAAGTTAAATTGTGGTGGTTCTTTGGCATTTCAAGTGTGGCTTGGAATCCTTCTCCTAATATTCCACCTTGAGATCTGAGTTTTGCTACTTAGTAATAGAACTCAAAAAGAGCAATTTAGTCAAAACAATGAACCCAAAAAATAAAAATTTTGTTAAGTAAAAACAAAGGAAAAATATTTATATATAGAATTGCTTTTAATAGTATTAAAATATAGATTATTATTATATTTCAATAGTACTATAGGATTTGTTTTTAATAGTATTAAACTATAGATTATTATTATTCTTATTTTTATAATAGTCTTTTATACATTTTTTTTTGGGTTGCTTTTATAGTTAATAAATTACCTTTGATTTAAACTCATTAACTCATAGGTAAGTTTTAGGATAATAATAAATAAGTCAAAAATGAAGATAAAGACATAATAGAATAGGTTACTAAAAATAAGCGTTTTTTAGTCCAAAAAGAGAAAATAGGTTCTCAAAAAAAAAAAATATATATATATATATATATATATCTTTATAATATATAAGAAAACGAGTTTAAGGGTGGAGGCCTCTCAGGCCTTTTCTCCCTCAATGCTTAATTCTTAGAATTTAGAATTAAAAATAAAAAAATAATAACCTTCTAATCATTCAGGTTTTAGAAATTTATTTTTTTAATAATAATTTTTAAACTTCTAACCAATCAAATTTTAGAAATTTAATTGTTTTATAATATTTTTCCTGCGTTCTTATTCGGTCCTTGATTACAATTGGATGGACTATATATTGATGTTCATTTAGATGATGGCCATTGTACATAGCTTTTATATTTTCATGTAGCAAATGAATGAACAAAGGTTGCCGATTTGCTTTCAATGTCTATAAACATGGTCGTCATTGACCATTAACTTCAACGAATTAGTCTAATTATGGTCGTATTACTGATTGTTGTTTCCATTGCTTGTGTGCTTTCTATTTCTAACTGTATCATGGGAATTATAATATTATGTTGATGTTGTGCATAAATTTCTTGCCCTAAAATCCAATTACCATAAGAATAATTCCCTGGTGGAAGCACCTTCATGGGGTCATGGTTTGAATCCATGTTACCCACCAGGTAGGCAATGTGAGTTCTTATGTATTCTATAGTTTATAAGACAAACCGATGGAGTCATGGTCTAAATCCATCTTACCCACCAAGTAGGCAATGTGACTTCTTATGTATTCTATAGTTTATAAGATAGACAAATTTCTCGAGTTAGTTCTACAAACAGCTATTACTATCAGTATAATAGTGTTAAGGACATAATTTATGTGCATTTCAACTCAAGTTAGAAGAACAAGCAGCATATCATTTGTCAGTTTTTAGAAGGAACAGATCCCAACCCTATTATCATAACAGTCTGAAATTTAGGTTTCTTCAACATAGGGAAATGATTATGACGATGATTTATGAGTGCGAGTCTTTCCTTTCATCAAGTGTGATTTTCGTTCTGCTCATGAACTCCACGCGACCCTCCATTAAATAAGAAAGCGGGAGAGGGATGGCGAGTTCTGATTTTATATTGATTGAAATTCTCATAAGATATATTGCTACAATGTATTTATAATCATGAACTATCAAATCATCCTTATGACTTTCTATATCTTCTTTAATCTTCTTCAAAATGTAAGTTTCCTTTATTTTTCCATTCTGTTATACTTTATTTTTATATTTATTCCATCCCTATCATGAGCTTGGTTGCAAGAAAGCCTTGCATAATGTAAAGAATTCTGAACTAGTGGTCAGTTAGCATATGACATATATTTTTAGCAAGCAAGAAATACTATCAATGTAGGTGTTAATACAATCAAGCTTTTCATTGGAAATGGCTTAGTTTTATATTGATTTGTTAACTTCCTCACAAAGATTCAAAATTCTTTGTTGGAGTGTTGGAATGGTTCACATGTTTTTTTTATTAGCTTTTATTAACAAATCCTACTCAAGATCTCTGTTGGGAAGCATGCATATAGTAGAAATTGATTAACTTAAAATTATAGTATGTTGGAGACCTTATCTCCAACTTATTCTTAAACGCTTGCATTTGACCATTTAATTGAAATCTCAAGATTGTTTGAGCGATTTTTTTTAATCAAATTTACAAGGTTTACTCTGTATATCTCGCTAACTGATAGTAGCTGATCAATTCAAACAGGGAAAAAAAAAAAACGGCCTGATGTTCATGTCAAAGTTCTTGCTCATATTCAAGAGTTTGAGTCATGGTACAAGTATTCCCATCTCATATTTTTGTTAACATGGTTTTTGGAAGGTCTTAAGAATTCAAGACCCTCTAACAGTGTTTTGTGACAGATTTCCATGAGGTTTTTAAGTTGTGGGGCATTGATTTAAGTTAGGCCAGCATTGCAAGTGTAAATTGAACTAAGTTGAGCTTAATTAGTGGGGATAGTGTCATTATCCACTCACTTATAAGTTCTCATATGCAACCAAGAATCATAACCAAACATCACCTTGGTGCTAATCATCAATCAGACATTGTTGAATTATCTTCTATGTATAGGAGAATGCCGAGTAATTTCATTTGAACCTTTTTTTTTTCCTTTTTGGCAAATGCTTTGACTTGAGTAACACAGTATAGGAATTGCAGTTTGTGAGGGTTTAATGCTTAATTGTACGGACATTAAGAAGAAATCATGGGAATCTGTTTTCCAAGTATTTATTTAAGCTTCCATGGAAGGTACTTATTCCCTCCAAAGAATTACAACCTATGCAATTATTAAAACAAATCTCAACTCTTCCATCACAGAGCTAAAATCTTGAGACTCGTAAATTGGAAGTAATTTCAAGGCTATGAATACAATTACACAATTATTTCACTCTAACAACTGAGTTTTGTTGTAAAATGTTTACTGCATAATGCTAATCCCCTCCATATTACTGCAAACCCAAGAAATTAATCAATCCCACTCCAGTAGCCCAGCACAGCCCCAGACCAGTAAACCCAGTAACACATAAAACCTAAATCACCACCAAAATTGAACCTGACCTCAAGATCAAACCCACCCAACACAAACTGAAGCAGCTACTGCAAACTCATAGAGACAACCTTCGTTTGTACGTCTGTTGTTTTTAGTTTTTATTCAAGATAAAGAGTATAGCTCCGGAACCAAAATCCACTATTAGTAATAGGTCTTTATGTTGTGGTGTGCTATGCTATTACGCTAATATTAAGCTCATATGTGTTTTAGGAACTAAGAAATGCTTTGTAATTAATGTCTTTATAATTCATTTGAATTTGTTTTTTAACACATGACATTGTAGGCCAAGGCTAATGACGGAGAAGGTCTAGAGCTTCTACAGAGTACGCATGATAATAGAACAAGTGGCCATGCAGAATCGTTAATTAGCAACAACCCTAGCTGAACACTGGCAACACTTGAACTTATGTAATCATAATGCGTATCTTGCCGTTGGACTTGCTAAAGCTTGCATTAGTTAAGGTTTGCTTTGGCGCAACCTATCACAATTATCTGAAGAAATACTTCAAAAAAAAATGTTTCAGGAGTTGAAATTTGTTAAGATTTTTTATCTCTTTGCCCCAATTTTCATGCTCGAAAAAAGATTCCTCCCCAAAGAAGGGCATACCAAGTGCAAGTTGATCTTCCATGCGGAGAAGAAAAGGTAACCTACATGCTGGAGCAGAACGTTTGGGCTGCAGTTGCCTTAATGAAACTACTTCAGCAATAAAATATTTAGGGAGGATCAACAGTGGAAGCTAACCAGTTTTGTTGTATTTTATGTAATAGGGGGTGAATCTTGGATGGTACCTGACATAATCCAATTCACCTTTTTGTTAGTTTTGATGTACATATGTTTCTTAATAATAAGTCGTAATTAACATGATTATAAATATTGATTATGATTCAATTCTTCACACCCGTGCATCGCACAGGATTTCCACTAGTATATATGTATATATAAGAGATAGAGATCGGCATAGTAAACGCTTCATATATCTGAATTATGTATATAAATTTGATCGGATTCGGATCTTAATGAGGTCGGATCTTAAGTAGAACTGAATCTAAATCAGATCCAAATCCGACCCAACAGACGTTTAATTAAATAAATTTAAACAGATTTGGATCAGTATGGGATCGGATCCGATTCAGATACAACCCGACGAATGTTTAATGAAATAAATATTCGATTTAATTAAATAAATTTAAACGGATTCGAATCGGTATGAGATCCAGATCCGACCCGCTTACAGTCCTAAGATGACCGGTTTGGTTCAACACTATCAACATGATTCAATATAATACGGTGATATTTTATGTACGTTAGTATTTCTCCCCAAAACCCTTAAACCCTGATTTGGAGCAGTAGGTTCGAAGTAGCTGAGCAGAGACGAACTCAAACCAGAAGAAGAGAAAGTCATCGGAGGAAGACGAAGATGGTGAAGATCCCACCGTCTCTCCGGCCATCGAACTCACCTGCCAAATCTCTCCTCAGAACATCTCCTTCTCTCCTTCCTCAATTCCAAACTCTGATTCAACCCAAACATCCCAAGAACCCCACCAAGAGGAAACCCAAATCCTCCACTGAATCCCAAACCCCATCTTCACCTCCTCAAATCCCTATCTTCAAATCCCCCTCTCTCTCTGACGCCACCAAAATCTTCAACGCCATCATCTCCACCTCCCCAATCTCACCCGATCTCCGATTCCACAACTATCTCCTCAAATCCTACTCCAACATCTCCAACCCTAAAGACTCCCTAGCTTTCCTCAACCACATGATCAAGATCCACCCTTCCTTTTCCCCAGATCGATCAACCTATCACATCTTGCTCTCCCAATTCTGCAAATCCCCCTTCGATCCTAACCTCTCGTCCCTCCGTCAAACCCTAGATCTTATGCTCTCCAATGGCTTCCCTCCCGATCACGTCTCTACCGACCTCATCGTTCGAACTCTTTGCACCATCGGCCGCGAAGACGAAGCAATCGAACTGATCAAGGAATTATCCCAAAACCACTCCCCACCCGATTCCAACACGTACAATTTCCTCATCAGGAGTCTCTGTAAAACTAGGGCTTTTAGTACGGTTTACAATTTCATCTACGAATTGAGGGATTCGTTTGATTTGAAACCCGATCTTATTACTTACACCATCTTAATTGACAGTGTTTGCAGCAGTAAGAATCTCAGAGAGGCCACACGGTTAATCGGAGAACTCGGCGAGGCAGGATTCAAGCCAGATTGTTACCTCTATAACACAATCATGAAGGGTTACTGTCTGATGAGTCGTGGAAATGAGGCAATTGGGATTTATAAGAAGATGTTGGAAGAAGGGGTGGAGCCGGATCTCGTGACTTATAATACTTTGATCTTTGGGTTGTCGAAAGCAGGTAGAGTGGATGAAGCAAGGAAGTTCTTGCGAGTAATGGCGGGAATGGGTCATTTTCCGGACACCGTGACCTACACGTCGCTAATGAATGGGATGTGTCGGAAACGGGATGCATTGGGAGCATTGGCGCTATTGAAGGAGATGGAAGAAAAGGGTTGTGATCCGAATTCGTGCACATATAATACATTGCTTCATGGGTTGTGTAAATCAAGGTTGTTGGATAAAGGGTTGGAGGTGTATGAGTTGATGAAATCGAGCGGAATGCAGCTCGATACAGCTTCTTATGCTACATTGGTGAGGACACTATGTAAGGATGGTAGGGTTGCAGATGCTTATGAAGTGTTTGATTATGCTGTGGAAAGCAAGAGTTTGTCGGATGTTGCTGCTTACACTGCATTGGAAACTAATCTCAGTTGGCTGAAGAAAGCTAAAGCACAAGGACGTGTTTATTAACTGGTTTGTCTATTATTGTTTCTCTGCCCGCATTTCGTGTTAATAATTTATTACTATTTTGCTTATTTGCGTTTACTTTTTTTGTGATCTATTACTACTGTTGTTTTTGCTTCTTAGTTCTTACTCGGTCATATATTTAATCTATGGGTCTGTACGCAAAAATTGAAACTTTAAGGTTGTTAACATACTGCTGGGTTTAACTTTAAAAATCAAACTTTGGAACGAACAGGTCCAGGCTTCTTGGCCTTCCCACTTAAATTTTTACACCATCCTTAGACGTCCCAAGTCTTCCATGCTTCTGGCATAAACGTAGGAGCAACATTGTCAAATCGTTAATCAAATAAAAAATCATTAGGGGCCACTTACAATCGAATCGTAATTTTTAATTGTAAATCGTAAGTCATAGTAGTTTTAGAAGTGGGGTTTGAGATTTAGGTTTTGGGATTTGTCTTAGGAAAAGGGATTTTTTGTTGTTTGAAAATTAGTAAAGTATGTTTCGTTACTCATATTTAATCATTTTATAGTACTATGTTCTATATAAACAAGGATCAAACCAAAAAAGAGAAATTTTTCCAGTAAAAAAGAAGTGGACAATCGTTTTAGTGTTGTAGAATTGAATCGTATGAATCATATGTTTAAATCATAAATCGTAAGATTCAATATGTGAATCGTAAGATTCAAACATAAATCAATTTTTTCACTGATTTGAATCAATCTAGGGTCAAATTGAATCGTAAGATTCATACAATAAAGCGCAAGATTTTAACAACAGAGCGTAAGAGCCTAATAAAGGAACTCATACTGCTTTATCATGATCTATGTTTTTTGTTGTTTGGTATGAGGGCATATATCCCAATTTCATTAAACTCGTATCCGGCATTAAAATTGAACTCTCTCAACGTATCAGTGCTAGAGACCTATATATTAAAGTACTAGTTTGAATCAGCAGTCATTTAATGTCGAGATTATCTCTTGTACTCTTTCTTAATGAAATTCCAAGCCTTCTATGTGGAAGAAACATCTTTTAATGAAATTAGGAGGAGAAGCTCAGTATTCCCTTTTAGTTTGTAGATAAGTGATGAACTAATTTAAATGAGAAACAATTATTATTTAAAACTTACAGCCTGGAGCATCCTTATGGATGATTCTTTTAATTTAGGCTAGAAATTCACCAGGTTAGATCCCCTGTCCAATACTTTAGTGCTCTATGTTATACCTAATAATACTAACTCATTTTCATGTTCTTGCTTCTGCTAGCATTCTCAATGACTTCTGAGTTTGCAATGAGGTTTAGGACCTACTGTTATATGCATTTGGGTAAAGCTTTAAGCACATGTAATTATGAGAGACATATTACAATCTTTTCTACCCATCCATCCTTAGATTGCATCTCAAAAACTAGCTCTTAACAGAGAGTTACTTATACATGGTAGCCAAACCATGCCAGATAAATGTCTGTTTCAGTGATAGACAAGTCAAACAGTAATCAATATTTCAGCTTGATGGATATGGGTACATGAATCTACAAAATTCAATGTCCATTGATCTTAGTCATCTTAAGAACTAAGTTTCGATCATGCTGTTGGCTTCATTTGCAAGGACTAACAGGTTTATAGATTCATATACCTTTTGACTTATTGGCATAGTCCTAACATGCATTTCTGAGATTTGTAAGTTGCATCGTTTTAACACATGGTTTGAAATACTAATGCTGTGGCATTATATTTTCTTACTATTAGGACATCAGATGGTCATGCAGAGGTATAGTTGTGGTGAAACTGGAAGATTCTGTGCCTGCTGATCCTACCAGCCCAGCAGCAGACAGAAGGCCTTGCCAATTAAGCTTGAGGAATTGGGATGGCTATCAGGAGTAGATCATCTCTATTGGATGTATTGCCGAGTCCCAGACTCGGTCAGTCTTGATATTGAATCAACTCTAGTATGCTCAAGGCCTTTTGGAGTTCTTTAGTTTAATTGGAGAGAAAATTTTGGCAGATGGTGAGGTGGAACTCCATCACTGAAAAGATTCAGCCATCACCTTTCAAGCATGTCAAGATATTTTGAAGATCCATTATACCCTCAAGTGTAGCGGCTGTTTTTACTATCTGGGTATTTTACATTGCTGTACAATGAGTGTTATACTTCAGGGATAATCAGCTCGAGTAAGTTTCTCTGTGTGACATGCAGTTCTCATTGGTTGACTTGCAATTGCAGCCCCTGAAATTTTTCTGATAGAGGGGAGCGAGGAGATCCGTTTTTCAGTAATGTTAGTGTACGAGTTGAGTTGTTTTGGGGCGTCGGATTCCTTACTCTGAAAATTAATTTTAGCTGTGTAGTTTTAAGGGCTTTAATAACCTTGTTTTGGACATTTTATGCAGTGTGGAATCTCATGTTGGATTTTGTAAAGGTTGTGATTTGCAGTTGAGTGCATGATCCTTGTTAAGCTTGTTTTTTGTGTGTTATCTTTGCCATTGTGTTTTGGTTGTTTTTTCAGTAGTGTTGGACCACTTTTTAACTTTGTTATTGTTTCTGAAATGTGACAAATACATCAATGAAATATTGCAGCTTTATCTTTTGAATTTAATTTTATCCTTTACATTTGTATTATTTGTTTTTGATTTAGTATAATTCATTCAGGCATACCAAACGAAACCTGTAACAAGGAAAAGAACCTTTGTTTCCTGCGAGGATACTTACAATCTTCTAGAGCTTGGTTGGATGCAGGGAAGGCGCTTGCTTATTTCAAGGTATGAGATCTCCAAGGAATACACTTGTTAGGTTGCAAATGGGCTGACATTGGGCCGACCAAGGTCAACCCAAACGAGCCTTTTACAAATTTTGAAAAGGATATACACACACACACAGATATATATATATATATATATATATATATATATATATAGATAATGCTTCTTTCTGCAAGAGTGAGCAGTAAAGTGACACATGAGCCCGCCCATAAATGTACATGTTTTTTTTTGGTTGTTCCATAAATGTATGTTTCTTCATAAAAATGAAGAGTTTTAGCAGGTTTAAAAAACTATAAATTAGAATATTAGCTTACTATTTAGCATTAATTACATATAATTATATATAAGAAATGATAGATCCGATCGGCCACCTTTTGGGCTGGATATGGGTAGACCTGAGCCTACTCCTTAAAAACTCAAGCCTATTGTCCGTGCAAGCCAACTGAGGATTCCTCTAAAAGGGGGTGCGGGGACTGGATGCCGAGCCCATTTCAGGAGGCTTATTAACTGGACTATTTAGGCTACATTTGGCCGGGCTTGTGCTTATGGATAAGCACTCATTGTATAAGCTGCTCAATAAGAGGAGCACTTATTTGAAGGAAATAGCGTTTGATAAATACATTTATTTATGTGCTTATGAAAGTTTAGGGGTAAAATAGGTATTGTAAAAATTTAGAAATAACGTTTATTTAAGTGCTTATAAAAGTTTAGGGGTAAAGTAAGTATTTTAAAAATATTACTAAAGTTGTGAAATAACTTAACTCGTAAGAGTTTGGGAGAAGCTGCTCTCCTTATGGGTAAGCACTTACCCATAAGCACTACCAAACACATTTAATTTTAAAAAGTGCTTATATTAAGCTATAAACTACAATAAGTACTTATAGAAGCCAGGCGAAACGCAGTCTTAATCAAAATCCCCCACAGTATCTGGACTTGGAGACCTTCTTAATAGCTTTCTTGGAAGCTTATTTCAGGAACGTATAGATCTTAATCTCAGTTGCCATCAAGTTGTTTATGTACTGTAAACACAGAACATGACAGCTATAACACAATTTGTAATAAACTGTGATTATTATTATTATTATTTCAAAATAAATAAATAAAGGACTAGCTTTGGCATCCTCCTCTCGTGCATGCATATTGTTGACTATTGAAGCCCATGACACTCTCTCTTATCTGTATCTGCAACAACCAAATCTTAACTCAGCAGCTACTAGACAATCTCCTCTCTCCAGGAAGATTCATCGCGTCTCCTTTTGGCCCCTCCACATGAACTGTAATTTGACTTCATTGTAATAATTCCGTACTAAGAAGGAGACTTCACCGTCCTTTCCTCTCAAGATCGTCACGTATCTTATTTCAAACTTGTACTTGTGTTTGCCTCTGCTATTATAAAAGAAGCTGCAATGGCCATTTGATATTCTTAAAAACTTGTTTGATCCAATCCTTCCACATATTGCTGTTGTTTAGAGAGAGATGTCGCGTCCCGACTTCAGCTCCCTCAGAGACCTTCATAACCGTGCTAATGATCTGCTTCAATCGCAGATCACTGGACAAGCACTGGTTCACCATAGAAACCAGAAATGGGGTGTTGGTCAAGTGTCTGAAGGATCTCTAAGGATGTTGGACATGTGTGGAACCACTAGAGATGTTCTGTTCCTAGTGAAAGAACATGTTCATGACCTCCAATCCTCTCTTCGCCGAAGTATCGGAGACCCAAACCTACAAAACAAATGTGATTTCTCTAGGAGGAAGAAGATGAAAAGGGAGATGTTCAAATGTCTCAGAGCATTGAAAGGAATGAAGATGACCACCACATATACTAGTAGTAGATCCTCAGATCTCTCTCACATAGAACAATACCTTATGGTAGTAATGGATGTTCTAAACCAAGTGAGAGTCACCACCATCTCTATCTTGGAGTCTATCTTGTCCCTCCTTGCCGTATTAACAACGTCGAATCAAAAATCAAACGGGAGATCCTTCATGTTAAACTTCATGTGGGCAAGCCGAGTAGCCAGTGCATCAGAAGAGAACGATCTGAATGAGATG
The DNA here is from genome assembly GCA_031762675.1 of Pachysandra terminalis. Classification (NCBI taxonomy): domain Eukaryota; kingdom Viridiplantae; phylum Streptophyta; class Magnoliopsida; order Buxales; family Buxaceae; genus Pachysandra; species Pachysandra terminalis. Next base: position 18,281,036 of record JAUPMG010000004.1, read on the forward strand.
ATCAGGAGGAGGGCAGACGCGACCCAATGTTCTTCTGCCTGTGGCCACAGCAGTTTGCCCAAGAAACCGAATAAAGGATTGGAGGACTTGGAGATGGCCATTGAAGATCTTGAAAATGAGTTGGAGTGTATCTTTAGGCGTTTGATCCAAACTAGAGTCTCACTTCTCAACATACTAAACAGCTAAGTCATGAGAAGAAGATGGATTCCATCTCCTCTGCCTGACTTGCATCACTTAACAGTTCACAAAGAAGTAGATGTAATGTTATCAAACTTTGCTGTTATTGTTCATTTTCCAAAACATATCTTTGCATAGGATCACTAGAAAGCTGAGATTATTCTCATTAACTTTCATGCAATATAATTCATGTAAACAGGTAACCTGAATCTATAGATATTCAATCAAAGCTTCATTTTTTGAAAGAGGAGATCACAATATCCATTAATCATCATTGTTTCTTTTGCAATATTTGGGAATAAATTTGTGGGTGTGTGATTTTATTTGTAGCCTGGATTCCACTTACTTTCTACATATTTCATCACCTTCATATGGAATTGAAGAACCTCAAATTGGTCAATAGATTGAAATAGCACATAGCAAACAAGTTACTTCCAGTTCATTTCTACCTGTCTTCATGTAAGCTTCACTCATTAGTTAAATGAAGTAGGGGTGGCAATGGGCCGGGTGACCTGTCCAGCCCCATCAGCCTGTCCCTATGATTGGGCAGGTTTGGGCAAAGATAAGTGGCCCATAGGGCCAGACCGGGCTCAGATTCATGTTAGATTGGCCCGGCCCGACCTATGCATTACATCTAACTAATATTTTTGTAAATTGCTATATATAAATATTATATTATCAATACAAATGTCTTACTTTCATTACATAATTATACTATTTTATAGATTAATATACTATTAATCTCAAGACTTTTAGTTTTTGTTATAGGTATTTATAAAATATCTTTGTAATTTATAATTTTTTTTAATTTTAAAAAGTAAACCATTTGAATTTGTAGGGTCAGGCTGAACCGGGTTTGGGCTTGATATATTTTAAATACATCGGGCTCTGGCTTACACCTTTGAGCCCGAAGGTCAGGCCAGGACAGGTTCAGGCCAACATAAGATGGTATCTTGCGATGCAAGCCCGGCCTGAACCCGGCTCGTTGCCACCCCTAAAATGAAGTAGATAGAGACCACTTTGAAGTATTTTACCCTGTTTTCTTTTCTCATATTGTACTTCAATAAACTGGCATATCATCATCATAGCCATGTTTTTTAATTTCTCAAGTTATACAATAGCCACAACATCAAAATATGATCAATATGAAGATGTTGGAGGCATTACTACAAGTCCTAAGTTGGATTAGGAATGCGTATTGGTGACTTAATTCAAATAAGAGTGTAAATTTTGGCTGAAAGCTAATCTGAGTGGAATATCCAGTTTTTGTGGGTACTTCTATCCTAATATTGTTACAAGAGATTTACTACTAAAGAAGGTAACAAAAGCCCTAACAGGGGGGAAGTTACTAGCCTCAAGGGAGATTGAAGTCCGAGAGTTGTCTCTCTACTTACCCAACTGCGTTGATTTCGGGTATAGATACCCTCTTGTTGAAGGTCGTTTGAGCTTTTCTTGGGAGTATGGCATGAGTTACTTCAACATTGTAGCACTTGGTACTCGGACATTGGCTTGAGGCATGGATGATCATGATACTTTCCAAAAATCAAAATTCTTAATCAATGGAGGAACAATATCAATATCACCATTTTTGTTCAATAAGATACAAAAGTAGATGAACCGACTCATTTCATACTAGAAATAATCGCAATAAATCATTTTATAGCACAGATTATTTCTCATGCGTTTACGATGCATTAAACTCTCTGGCAAGGTCTCTTGACACAGCATATTTCCCTAAACACTAACTTAACCCATGCTCAAGATGAAACAACTTGATCTCATAAAGGATACACAGTAATAAACTATGCCTAGGAGCTGAACTGACTCTTTTGCTGTAGGGTATATACCAAGATCAAAAGTATGAGCTTACTAATTGCTTAACACACAAAATTTGAATAAAGATATCTGAATGCATACAATCAAGAGTATAAGCTTACTTAACACACACAACTTGCACAAAGATATCCCAATACACACGACATTCCTGACACAAGCATAAAAGAGTACTTACTAATTACCATTTGCATCTACAAATGGCTTCTGCTTCTCTCCTGGTCTTTATTCTTTGAAAAGGGATTCAAAACGAGTTTCTGCGTTGGGACCATCCCATTTTAATGCATCCCACCAGCCTCTGCTTCTGAAATACAGAGGAAGTGATTGGCCATGGATGAAAAGTGGGAGCCTCTTCAACTTTGGACAGTTGAACACAATGATACCACCAAAAGAATTACAATTTATTACTACTCCCTCACAAATGTACTCCAGCTCTGGCAATTCCTGTAATCTCAAACTCTTCAACTTTGGGAGCATGATTTCAGTTGCATTCCTGCCAGCTTCAACCCTCCTTTCTTCTCTCACAAACATTTCCTTCATTACCTTGCATCCCCAAATTAGAACCTCTTCAAGATTTTGAAGTTGCTGCAGCATTTCGATCGAGAATAGATTGATCAAATTGTCGCACCAACGAATATCTAATATCTTCAGATTACGAAATGCTCCAGAAGGAACGGCCCACTTGCATATAGCCATTAAATTGCGAAGGTCAAAGAGCTCCAGTCTCTCTAAACTGGGTAAGGTGGCCTCTTCAGCCACCACGAACTCCATCCCATAGCATTTTGCAATACGACACTCTCTCAACTCCCTTACATTTGACGAGCTTAAAAACTCCGAAGAACTGGCTATATTGTGGCAGTCTTGGATAGAAATAACTGCCATGTTGTCAGGTAACTCCAGTGAATTCTTGAGGCCTGTGGGAATGTGGCCTTCAATTTCAACAATATACTTCTTGTTCAGTAATGGCTGGTTTTTCAATGACCCAATCATGAAGTAAAATCTTTCTAATCCTCTCCAATGTCCAGACCTAATATAGGTATTGAAACTGGTCAAGTCTAGAAAAGAAAGATCAATATTAGCCAGTCGTGTTGAGTGAATGATTTCATCGATGGCCGCTCCACCAATATTTGGCACATCTGTTGACCATCTCCATCCACTTCCAGACATTGATAATTTCTCAAGAAGGAGCAGCTTAGGTGTGACCCCAGATGGAAATGACTGCAAATTCATGGTGTTGGAGAGGTCAAGTTGTTCGAGATTCACCAGTGAATCCATTCCTTCTGGCATTTCTTCAACGCAGTGGCAGAAAGATCTAACACCCTTAAATTCTTTGACTTTGCTAGTGAAGGAACCTTCTTCAATCTCTTGCAAGACCTTAATAACAGTGATCGGAGGTTCTCTAAGTCAGAAACTGACTCTGGTAGCAACTCGATCTTAGTATCGGATAGATTGAGAACTTTAAGCTTGTGCAAGTGTTTAAAGAATGAGTTCCCAATGGTCTTCAATCGTAAGTTGGAATCTAGTAACAAGGTAGAGAGTTTGGGACACATTGGCTGATTCGGAAGAAGTTCAATATCATTCGTCGTCAATGAGACTCTTTCAGTGTCTTCCATCAATTCCTCCTCTTTTGGAGATTCAGTCAACCCTAATGCAGCTTTCACCATGAATCGGGGTCTAACTTTTGCGATGTCAATGGCCATATCCCTTACTAAATCATGCATCTTAACCCATTTTTCATCATCACAACCAAAAGCACTTTCTAACAAGCAGAGATCTTTGAGTTCATTCAATATAGCTTGCCCCTTATCAATTACAGATTCTCGACGGCCAACTTGATCTATTAACCCTTCTGAAATCCAATATTCTATTAGCTCCTCAACCGATATTAGAGTACCTTCAGGATATAATGCACAATACAAGAAACAAGCTCTGATATTCTCATTTCTCAAGCAATTATAACTGAACCTTAGATGTGCAAAGATTCCATGCTCAACCCCATTTATATCTGTTGCTGAGCCTTTCAGTTCATTCAATGCATTCCTCCACACCCTAACATCACTCACTTGCCTCAAGGCACGTCCAACTGTAACGATTGCGAGTGGCAAACCATCACATTCTTTAGCCACAAGCTTCACGATGGGTTGTAGGTCCGAGGAAAGCACCACATCACCAGCTTTACTCCTAAACAGGTCCCATGCTTCTTCATTAGAGAGCACATCTACCTTAATAACCTTTTGTGTCTCCATGCATCGACATACTCCCAGTGACCTTGTACTCAAAACAATCTTGCAGCCATTTTGTTTATTAGGATCAGGAACTCCTACTTGTTCTAATGGAAATGAGCTCCACATATCATCAAGGATAAGGACGAACTTCTTGCATCGACTCAAAGCTTCAAAGATTTTCGCCGACATACTATCAGTATCTTCATCTTTCAACCAAGATAACTTCATTGCATCCAATATCTTGTTCTGCAACATCTTTAAACTCTGCTCTTTGGACACTGATACCCAGACCAAACAATCAAAAACCCGAGCTTCTTTAAGACGATTGTGTATGTGCTTGAGGATTTTCCAACTCCTCCCAGTCCATGGACACCAATCCTACAAATCTTCTGGTCCAGCATGCAATCCCAAATCTCTTCCAATGTTTTCTCAGCTGTTGATCTACCGACCAAACATGTTGTAGGGAAGGTACGTGGTGTGGGTGGTAATTGATCAACAGCAACACTATTACCCATAAATAGGTTGTTCTTATTGTGAAGCTCAGCCACCCGTTTGATCACCTTCTGAGCTCTTTTAGCAAGCTTTCTTCGTGAATTGAACTGGAGCGAGCATCCACTGAAGAAGCATCTTTTGTTTTCCTCTGCTTCTTGCTCTATCCCTCTCACTTCCACTGCAACTTCCTCTACATTCGTTAGCCAGTTTTCTATGACATCTGTTGGTTTTTTGTCTTCTAACTTGGCTCGATTCAACTCTGTTCTAACATCGCTTTCGAGAATGGTCAAGTCATCCCTTTTCTTTCTCAGAGTCTCCACAATTTTTTCGAGGTCCTTAACGTAACTGACTTGACGCGAAAGACGAATCCATAACAACATTATAATCTCAACCACAGGAGCAACAAAATCCATCCTTGCTCTCTAAACAAAAACAAAAGATATACAAGCCCAAGCTAGCCTCAGTCAAGCTTGAAAATAAAAATTCGGAAAACTCTTGAAAGTACAGAATATTAATTTATACAAGAATGAATTGTTTCCCAATGATTCTTAGATGCAACGGTTTATTTTTAAAAAAACATTATGATCAAGAACGCTGTTTAGTAAAAAAAAAAAAAAAAAAAACAGTAAACTGAGTTAAATGATCAAGACGAATTCTGTTTTAAGGTAATATAAGCTAGTAAACGAAAGAAGAGAGCAATTTAAATATGCTCGAGTAAGAACCAGCAAATAAGTGAGAATACAAATCAGAAAATAATAAGAATCTGAAAAATGTAAATCTAGCAAATTTATTCTAGACATGGATCAAGGTAAGGTTAAATTCAGTTTTGCTTAATCCTATACTACTGTTGTGTTAATACAGAACTTTCGGTGCGTCTAGGGTAGTATGAGCTAGATTTTAAGTAGAAATCAGTAGCAAATATAGAAATTTTAAAGTTGGCACGAAGTAAGATGACTGTAAATTGTTTGGTATGAATTACACAGAATATTTGACTATCCGAAACCATAGATGTGATCTCAGAATTGTTCTAAAAAAAAGCAGGCGAGTTTAAATGTTTGGTATACTAACTAAGAATGAACGACTTTGTAGGAATAAATAAACAAATGTCTTTCAAACACAGAATTAAAGAAATACCAGATACTAATTAAGAATGAAGTAATCCAGAAATGCAAAAAGCAAATTCAGGGTAAACTTGTGTTTAAATAAACTGTTTTAAGGCAGATTTTTTTTTTTTTAATGCTTATACGAAGAGGGATGAGATAAGCAATCTAAATGATAAAATTTTATTTATTTATTTATTTATTTAGTTATTTTTATTCAATCAATAATTAATGACTTTACAGAACTCAAGAAAATGTCCGATATACAAAACAGCTTATGCTGCAAATTTATATATAAACATATATTTTGAATATGAAACAAAGATATTTCAGGATACTTGAGCAATCTTAAAAAAGTAAAGAGTATGATAAAAGAAAGCTTAGTAATCAACTACATGATTAAAGAAGTGTAGAAGGAGAAATTTTTAGATCAAAATATGCCACATGGCACGATCTCACAAGAAGGGCCCATTAAAATAAGATTCTCTTAAATTGAATCTTTGATTAGTTCAAATAGGACCCACAGAGAATTATTAAATTAAAATTATAATAATTCTCATTAAATATGAATTATCCTAACAAAATAGGAAAATTCTAGATAATTCTCAAAAAAATTATCTAAAAGCTATCCAATTAAAATTTAGATAATTCTTTAATAAAGAATTATTTTATATTGGATAATCTCTTAAAGTGGTTGAGAACAAGTAGAACTCTACCCTCCCACATGTAGATAATCCCTAATTAAATTGGAAATTATCTCCAATTCAAGGAGGACTCTCCTCTTCAAATCTATAAATAAGGGTAGTCCTCTCCCATTCAAAGGGTCCTCTCACATTCAGAGGGACCAGATGATCAAGGATCAAGAAGGAGGATCAGAAGAAGCTCTAAAGCTTTGCTACTCTGACACCTGATTTAAAGTCCTGAAGACCTAAAGATTTGCAGACTTGAAACCCCAAAATATAGCATTCCAGCCTAAAGATTCAAGTTCTTCAATCTCTGAATAAATTCAAAAGCCAAGAGAGATCGACATCAAGACGAAACTTTTAGTCTACATCTTCTATAAGTCTACAAGCACGAAGATCAAGTCGAAGATTCAGAAAACCATCAAACCCAAGGAAGAAAGATCAAGGAGAAGAAGCTCTAAAGCCCTGTTGGTCTACTGCCTTGAAGATCTGAAGACTTGAAGTCCTAAAGTTGCATTCAAGCCTGAATATAAAGTTCCCTATCTCTGAATACGCTGAAAGGCCCAGAGATCTAAACCAAAGTTGAAGATTTCGACTCACATCTTCTACAAGTCTACAAGCCTAAAGGTCAAGGTGAAGACTTCTTCAAGTTCTTCATTCTTTGAATACACTCAAAAGCCCGGAGATCTAAATCAAAGTTGAAGCTTTCGACCCACATCTTCTATAAGTCTACAAGCCCGAAGATCAAGATGAAGACTTCTTCAAGTTCTCCATTCTCTGAATACGCTCAAAGGCCCAGAGATCTAAACCAAAGTTGAAGCTTTCGACCCACATTTTCTATAAGTCTACAGGCCCAAAGATCAAGCCGAAGACTTCTTCAAGTTCTTCATTCTCTTAATACGCTCAAAGGCCAAGAGATCTAAATCAAAGATGAAGCTTTAGAGTCACATCTTCTATAAGTCTACAAGCCCAAAGATCAAGCCAAAGACTACGCAACAAATCCCCACGACTTGGTTCGTGAAATCTACAAATCTACCACTTCCATCAAGAAAAATCCCGATTTTAGAATTCGCTATTTTTGGCCCTTAAATCGAGGAACCCGAAGAGATGAATCAGAGTACTTTTTCTTTTGTATAGAGAAAATCCCTCGAAATTGTAATCTCCCAAATTAAATCAATAAAATTGATTTTGTTATGCATATCTTGTTCGTTGATTTTCAATAAACAAAATTTGTGTTTACAAGAACCAACTGAACTAATAACATAAGTGCCAGAGGAATGTGAGTGTAATACTTAAGTTAATTAATTTAAAGAGCTTAACTACACAAATAAACTAAGAATCCCAAATAAAATCAATTACCCACAGGAAAGAAACCGTTGTAATCAGGTTTGGCTTAATCTTAAACTGTAATAGACATAGTACAGTAAAAGAAAAGGAAAAAAATTTAGAAAATAGCAGGTGTAATTGTGGGAAGTACAGAAAGACAGATTAAATCTTCTTTTCATAGGTATTCGATAATTGGAATTGAAATTCCAAGAATCAATAACATTTGTATTAATAAATAACAGAAGTTTGAAATTATTTTCTTTTTTTTAGCCACAGAATTCACAGGTATTCAGATCAATTAAATAATAAATAAGTAAGCTAAGAAAATATATTATCAGATAAAAAAAGAATATAATAGCAATTGATTGAAATCTAAATTATCATGCAACGGAGCGGAATGAAATAAAATGGGGTTTAGGACTTCCCTGGTTAGAGATTTCTGGGTTTAAACCAGCAATTGTCATCCGACTTTTTTCTTGCAACGACAGTAAACCAGCAACTACGGCAAGACAATTGGAGTTAGTAAATTTTTTTGGTGGGCTGATGAAGCTCTGTTGTAAAGAACAACTGGTTTGATGTATTGCTTCCCAGAATATTAAAGGAAAGAAATGAAGGAATTGTAGAGCAAGATGATGAAAAAGAGGAATATTAGTAGTATTGATCAATGCGAGTTGTTGTTGTTAGGAGGAGAGACACAAAAGAAAAAACGTTTAAAATGTGAAAGTAAATCATTCTTAAATGCTATAAATCCGTGATTTAAGATTGCAACGGTAAAGAAAATTCCTTTATTTGCCATAATCCAACTGTTAGATTTGATTTTATGTGCTTTTGGCTTTGATTTTGGCTGGATTCATGGGCGATTTGATCGGCTAGGTTAGGGTTTGTAGAAAAGAAGAAAGAAGATAAGAGAGTTTCGTGCAAGGGGAAGAGAAAGAGAGAGATTCCTAAAACCTGGTCCGGCCCGATTTTCGGGCTCAAAAGTGTAAGCCCGAGCCTGATGTATTTAACATCAAGGCCAAACCCGTTCAGCCTGACCCTACAATTTTTTTTTTTTTTGATGAACTGACCAGAAATGTGTTATTTTTTAAGCTAAAAATAATTAGTGTCTTATTATTTTGTTGTTGGTACGATTTGAAACTAGGTTTCCTAAAAATAAAAAGTGTAAATTTTTCACCACTAAATTATAGTCAAAAAATGATAATTGACTAGGCAAAAATTATATATTACTTATTAATATCAGACTGGACTATTTTAATATATACCGGAGCGCAACCTGAAAAACTGATTGGGCCTTAAATCGCAGCCCAGCCCATCCCAGCCTAGATATACGGACCACTTACCTTGCCCAACCCGCCCAACATAGGGCCGGCCGATTGCCACCCCTACTCTAACCCACGTTATCCCCTCAAAAGAGGGGTGGGATGGGAAGGGTCGGGGGTTTAATTCAGCGTCTCCCCTCGGTCAAGTGACCATCCGAGCGGACATAAAAAAAAAAAAAAAAAAAGAAATTATAATAATAATTTCACTGACGATATAATAACTCGTTTTTCTATTACAATGGTTGTTAAGAAATTGTAGATGCTATACTGTTACAAGCCAACTTATAGGCCCATGCATCTTAGGCACGAGCCTGTCCCATTAATACAATCCTTAATTAGCCCATATATAGGCCCACATAGGAAGAAATGGCCCATTTCTGATAAACGCTATTTCAAGCCGACACTGAATCCTGATTCACGACTTACCAGACCTGAACCATTAGCAGTTAAACAGGACATCCATTTTACTGTCCCATTGCAATCTCCAGTAGGGAGGGATATAGGGATGACAAAATCTGAAACCGACCAATCAACCTGATCGAACCGGTATTTTGGTGGGTTGACTTGCACTCAGGTTGAAATAAAATAAATGGATAAACTCTAATCGAGTTAGGTTGAGGGTGTACAAGATACAAGCCCGCCAACTTCCCTGAATCCGGGATCAGCCAGGACCAGTCCGATCCCTGATCCGGAGACTTTAAACCTTTCTTTCGGCCTCAGTTTTGGTAACTGGGTGAGACCCACTGGGGCACTTCCCATGACCATTGAAACACGGAAATCGTAGAAAATAAGGGACACAAATTTAGACCGCCCAAATCTTGGTGGCCAAAAGGAGCTGCTCCGAAAACAGCCGGACCCAGATCTTAATACCTTCTTTACTTTACTTCCTAACTAAAAGATGTTATTAATTCGCAGGATGGACCCAAACAATCACATCCCCTTTTGCACTTCAATCTGAAACCAACTTCTGGCTCACTTCTCATTACATCAGGTCCCTCACTAAATCAAAAGAAGATGAACAACACTTTAAACACATCCACACACATTGTAAAAAACAGAATTCAATATGGATTGCGGGAAAGAAAAAAATGTTTCTTTTCTTACCTTGGTGTAGGATCAGTACTACACGCATACTACCATATCAAGAATGATCTGAGGAGGAAAACAAACGAGTAGCATCAAAAATAAATAAATCAATTCTGTAAGAAGAACAAGGAGACTAAGATCAGCCAACAACTTACTATGGGACTTCCATCATCAAACTTCTACACAAGGCTTTCATTTTGCAAATTCATTTATATTAATCTGACAAAAGAAAACGTGTTCAGTACGTTAATCACCGGTTTGTTATTCCCTGGTTTGATTAAATACACGTCAATTCTTTAAAAAAAAAAAAAAAATGGTTTCCTGTTCCATTCTTCTTTCATTTTCCTCTGAAAAAAAGAAAAAAAAAATAGAGATAAGATCTCCTCTATATTCTCTCTTTTTCTTTTCTTTTCAAATCAAAAGTGGGTTCCCAAATCTCAATCCAACAGGGAGAGAAGTCTTAATTAAATCAGTTACTTCAACTATCCCATCGTAATCAAGCAAGCAATGAAGCAGACTTGCGAATTTCTTAATCAACTCAATCGGAGACCTTCTCCTAAAAACCGAAAAATATTTTCCTCTCCCCATATTACCCCAAGCATGCAGAAAGTCAAAGAAAATTGCCAGCTATGTATTGCATCCAAAAGTTCCCATATTCATCTTTGACTACTACACAGATGCCTAAGAAACAGTTAAACAGAAGATTCATGGCGAAACCTGTTATTCCTGAATAATAAAGGCACGACATTAACACTTGTTTGAACAAAGAAGCAAAACACCAACCAACACCAGCTTTCTACAACCTCCTTTAGATTCTTCAATGGGAACCCTGAAAACATAACACACAAAAAATATGACAAACCACCCCCTCCTACTTGAAAGCTGTTTCTATTAAACAAAATTAACAAATAACAGTCGATATCGAAAATGTGGCAGATCAGAACCTTTCAAGAACCTATTAGAAGGAAACCAAACACTATCATCCTTGAAACCTTGCCAGGATGGATGGTCAGGTAACACACAGCCCCCCAAACTCATAATCTAGAGTAGTTGATACCTAGTTATCACCTAAAATCAAGTTGCTCTAAAACAGTGATTCCAAAACCAAAAAAAGAAATAAATGCTGTGAAGAATCAACAAGTTTGTTCCAAGTGAATTGGTTTTAACTTATAAATGCCCATGCATCATCATAAAAGGTGGCTGACTGAACCTTCTAGATTAATGAGGTGGTAATGTGTGAAGGATCTATCCTAGCATCAGATTAAGAATCTAGTACAGCAAGAACTGACATAAATTAAGAGAATGCTGCAATCCAGATATTACACAAAGGACAGCTAGGGATACAACTCGGAATCAACTCGGAACGAGCCACAATCCCAAGCCGATCCCTAAATTGTTAAAACTTCTTTGACTCGGTCCGAAATCCAGACGATCTGACTCAGAGTTTCAGACAAGTCTGATTGGATGATCCATATTGGATCGTCGGACATCCCTCAAAATTATTTTTGTTTTTTTAAAAAAAAAAAAAATCCGGTTCTGTTTTGGATTGGCCGATCCTGAGTTGGATCGCCGATCCAACTTGGTATTGGACTGGAACAATCCCCGATTCGATACTGAGTTTAAACACTATGGTTTCCAATGGACTTGTGATGACCTACAATGATCTGGACTAGTTCAGACGGCAAGAATGCTCCGAAAACTTGTCCTTTTCTATCATTCAGTAAAGTAAGAGATGGCTAACTGAACCTTCTAGATCAACGAGGTGGTAACGTCTGAAGGATCAATCCTAGAAAAAATCAAGAATCTAGTGCAGCATAACTGACATAAATTAGGAGAGTGCTGCAAGCCAGGTATTACAAAGGGAAGATAGGGATAGTGTTCCCAGTGGACTTGTGATGATCTGGACTAGTTCCACCAGCAAGTGGACTCCGACAGCACTTTATTTTTCTATCATTCAGTAAAGTATCAAATGACAGTGATTCGTTTTTTGAACTTAAAAAGAAAGTCGGGCCCTTGACCAGAATTTGATTTCACAGGCTTTGAGGAACATTTTGGAATTCATTTGTCACAAAAGCTGAATGTTTCAAGTGCAAGCAATATTGAGTGAACAATATTTATTTTATCTATTGGGCAACGATGATATCCTAGGTGACTAGATTTTATCAGTGCCTACTTTGACCCTAACAAGATAAACTGATATCTACTAATTGATGAAATGATTCACTAAGCACCAGTTATGGTAAAAGTACCTCATGTTCATGATCATGGTCATGGGAATGATCTTCATGGCCTTCCCAAGGATGTCGCCAACCCTGTGAACAAATCAAATGCCACAGACAAGTAAAAATAAGTCCAAAAAACAAATTGAACAATTATAAGTAAAGGTAATGCAAAATTAGAGACTTACCAAGACTACAGGACCATCTTGCTTAGCCCTGTAAAGTACCCAAAACCTACCAAAAACATCAAACACCACCAATCAATCATCAGCAAATCAAACACTGTTGTGATCATATTTTACTAAACATTGTGGTACTGCAACAGTGAAACAAGAACAGAAATGTTCTCCATGATTTCACTCACCCTAGGTTTCTAAGGAGTACGCCTCACACTTGTAGAGACCCGGATCCAGAAATTAATAATAATAATTAATGTGCAACTATTTGATGGATTTATTATAACTGAACTTGAATTCAAATCAATAGCAACAATGTGTTAATGTCAAACTGTAATTAATGAATAGTGTGGTGTTGTAATGAAACTAAGTTAATTAAATTGGGCTTAGGACTGAGATTAGTGAGCTTGGTCCAGATCTGGTCATGTGGACCCAAAATGGTGTGGATTATAAGACATTAAAGTATAGGTTTGAATTGAAGTTGAACTACCCATTTGGGTTATAGTGTAATTAGAAGACTTGAGGGGTACTACTTGTAATTTAAGGAATGGATTTCAAACCTCAAACGTGTGTAGGATTGTGGGGTGCGTGGATTAGTAAGTGGGAGAGAAGGGAGGAAAAGTTGCTATAACCTCTCCCTCACCTTCCCATATGTGGAGCTTTGGCATTAAGAAGTCTTGTGAGCTAAGAAAGAGACGAGAGTGGAAGGGAGAACCAAACACTAGCCGTCACCAAGCCTTGGGGAAAAAGAGAAGAAGAAGAAGAAGAAGATCTGGGTTAGAATCACATATCGGAACACACGCTGTAAGTCTCATTTTCTATATGGTCGTTATGGAGTATTGTGGTTAATGTCGGATTTATCGTATGAGATCGTATCTTGGATGTCTTATGTAGGAAAGCATGTTTTATTCGATTATATCTAATATTTGATAATATTACGATTGTTCTTTGATTTGTGTATTGGATTTACACCGTGCGTGGGTGGTATTAAATAACTTATTCCTTTGATTTTGTTAACTAATGATTTGAAGTGTTTTTGGTTGATTTGACATTGATTAGAATTGTTAAAATTGGTTTCTTGTGATTTAGATCAATAGTAGTTTCAGATTTGGGGGGTCCAGAATCCTAGAAAATCCCCAGATCCGTGACCCATTGGCAAGCATTGGTACACCGGTGAGGACAGAGATAAAATGCACAGGGTGTGTCCCCATCGGCAGGCACCGGTACACCGGTGAGCCTGCCGACAGGGAGCATTTTTACTCTTTGAGAACCCCACCGGCAGGCACCGGTACACCGGTGGTGCCGCCAATGGAGGTGTGACAAGGATACAGATTGGACAGTGGTTGGTTTTGGTTAGGGGTTTGTGCCTCGTGAGTGAGATATGGTCTCTTGGAATCAAAGTTTGGTCTAAAGGCTCTAGCCTACCTGCGGGGAATCAACTTTGATTCCAAACTTTGGTCTTGGAATCAAAGTTTGGTCTAAAGGCTCTAGCCTACCTGCGGGGAATCAACTTTGAGTTCCATGGTACATCCTACACTATTGACTAACCCATTGACTTGACCTCCATATACTTGGTGATTAGAAGGTGGACTCTTAATATAGTTTTGATTTGATTTGTATTTGGGGAAAGGATACCCGTGATGGCATTCAATGGATTATTTATGTGTATAAGCGCACTAATAGCTTCCAAAAGGGTATTATCACTGAAAATCCTACTAATACACGTGAGAATAGCTTGTCTGGTCAACCGGACAGCGACAGATAGAGTTATGAACATCTTAGCTTGTCCGATCAACTAGGCAGCGACGGATGGAGTTAATGATGTTGTTTTGATTTAGTTTGAACACCGTTAGGAAACTTATGATGATTTCCAGTAGATTATCCGCTTGTATGGGAGCGTGGATAGTTTCTGATGGAAATTATCATTTGAGTCCTAAGTTAATTAATGCAAGCATACTAGGCCTATATAAATTGTTAAATGAGCTCGGGAGGTGCAAATACGGATTATCCTTGTGAGGTTTTCTGGTGAGGTTGACTATACATGTGGGTTGAAAGGTCCCACTTAAATAAGGGTAGGTTTCAGTGTACTCATATACGGTTGACTAAACCTCGAGTTATTACACTCAAAAATCAACAAATTGTGACTTTCGTACCATACTATGGGTTAGCTACCCCAAAAGAAGAAGAGGGACATCCGGATGTTCTTGGTGACCTATGTCCCAAATTGGTTCTTAATTTGAAGCTACAATCAAGGTTCGCAATGTCGGCGACATTTCGCGAAATGTCGCCGACATGTCGCTATTTACCACCCTGGCGACACGAAATCTGGGTGTAAAATCCCAGATTTCGTTTT
>JAUPMG010000004.1:18296124-18308668 GCA_031762675.1 Pachysandra terminalis
TCTTCTTTGATGATTTGTGCATGGATTTGCTTGAACTCTCTCATGTTCTTGCATGAATCTAAGAGGGAAAGAACTAGCTTTATTGAAGAAAATTTTCTGGTAGTACTAGTCAAGGCTTTGTTCATGTGGAGGGTGAAGGGAGTTAGCTCATTGGCATTAAACCTTTATGCAATCTGGCCTCAGAAATTCCTTTATGGACCTATGTGGAGTCTTGACGGACCCCAAATCAAGAATTTTTCTCTGGTTACTATTGCTTGAAGGATATTATCCCTGTTCTTAATACCAATTTTCAAACGCTTGCTTCCATTTTTTGAAGGAGATTCTCCAGGGAAAAAAAAAAAAAAGGACTTTAATGGAAAATGAGTATATATATGGAAAATTATCTCCTAAAGTTTATAATAATTTCAGTTAGACTTTCGGAAGTTTTTGAAACTACAATTGCACCCTTCATCAGAAAAAGGGAATCGGTTAATTAACGACACCACATATTCCTATAATGAATTAAATGACTTTTTAGATAAAGCGGGATAAACTTTAGATCTAAGGTATACCTCTTAGTCGCTCGACTAAAGAACAATTATGCTCGAAGGTGTCATTTGGGACAGTGGTAAAGTCTTGGGGTGTTGTCTCCAAGACTTGGGTTCAAAACCCGCCTTCATCAAATAAATGAGAGTTTGCTCGACAGTTTTGCCTCCAATCGAGATGTCGTAGGTCATTCGAGTTGCCTCTACGCCAAGTTTGAGGTCCCCTTTGTAGCCGCATTCTCCGGAGGCTTAGGACAATAAATAAATAGGTGTGTGTTACTAGTTACGTGCCAAGTAGGCGCTTGGAAAATGTACCCAAAAAAAAACCGGTTTATAAGGATCAATGACTCGGTTCGTTAGTTGACAGATGCCTTGAGGTTTTCGAAAAAGGGTGTCATTGTAATTTCAAAAACTACAAAGAATCTAATTGTAATTATCAGAAACCTCAAGGGGTCAAAGTCTAATTTTCTCCTTTTTTTTTCTCACGTACAAAAATTTAAATGTTAACAGACCATTATACACAGAAGTCACATAACAAATTCATGTCGCCTGGCTATTTTGCAAGGAAGATTAAACTCCTCCATCACTCAAACCTGTCCCAAGCTCTGACTGCTCTCACCCATATATCTGACCTAAAACGAATCCACGCCCACATCATAACTTCAGGCCTTGCCAAAGACGTTTTCACCACGACCAGGATCTTGGTTTGCGCCACGGTTTCCAACTTCGGAGACCTTAATTACGCTAAGTTTCTCTTTGATCATGTTGAAAACCCTAACTGTTTCATGTATAATACAATGATCAGAGGCTTCTCTCAAAGCACACCCCTCGAATCCGTAACGTTCTACGTTCGAATGCTCCGAGAAGGCATCTCGCCGGATAACTTCACGTTCCCTTTTCTGATTCGATCGTGCTTGATCTCATATTCCTTCCTTCTTGGCCGAGAATTTCACTGTCACGTTATAAAATTCGGACTGGATTCAGATGTTTTCGTTGTGAACAATTTGATTAGCATGTATTCGAGCTGTGGTGAATTGAATCGGGCAAAGAAGTTGTTTGAAGAGTGTTTTAGCTTGGTTGATGTTGTATCATGGACTGCTTTGGTTACTGGGTATTCAAATTTAGGAGAAATTGAGATCGCTCGCCAGGTGTTTGATCAAATGCCGTATAGGAACACAGTCTCGTGGAACGCGATGATCGCTGGGTATGCCCGTAGTGGTGAAATTGAGGAAGCCATAAAGTTGTTTGATGAAATGCCTGAACGAGATGTGGCGTCGTGGAGTGCAATGATTTCAGGGTACTCGCAGTGCGGGATGTGCAAAGAGGCTTTGGGGATTTTCAGAGACATGATTGGGAGTGGAACCAATGTGGTACCAAATGAATCCGCATTGGTTAGTGCAGTTTCAGCTTGTGCACAGCTTAGGTCATTGGAGGATGGAGTGTGGATACATAGCTTTATAGAGGAACAGAAGAATATTGAGGTTAATGTGACATTAGGGACAGCTCTTGTTGACATGTATGGTAAGTGTGGCAGCATTGAGAAAGCTCTCCAGATCTTCAATAAGATGAAGGCAAAGAATGTGTTTTCATGGAACTCCATTATTGCGGGTTTGGCCTTTAATGGATACGGAAAGCAAGGGTTGTCACTGTTGTGGAGGATGCAGATGATGGGTACTGCTCCAAATGGTATAACCTTCATCGGTTTGCTTAGTGGTTGTAGTCACTCTGGGTTGGTCGATGAAGGGTGTAGGATTTTCGATCTCATGACTAAAGTATACAAGATTAGGCCTCAGGTAGAACATTATGGTTGCATGGTTGATCTTCTGGGTCGGGCTGGTCACATTAAGGAAGCTTTAGATTTCGTGGAAGGGATGCCAGTTAAGCCTCACCCTGGCTTATGGGGTGCTCTTGTTGGTGCTTGTAGAATTCACGGAGATTTCAAGCTTGGAGAAGAAGTGGGGAAGTGTCTAATTGAGTTGGACCCACACCATAGTGGGAGGTATGTGTTGCTGTCTAATATACTTGCAGCAGCAAGGAAATGGGATGATGTGGCCATGGTGAGGAATCTGTTGGAAGAGAGAAATGTGTTTAAGACCCGGGGGAGTAGTCTAGTGGAAGCACATAATTCTCCACCTCTGTTCCTACGAAGGGAGGAGTGAAGGTCTTGAACAGATCCCTTCATCTGCAACAAAACATCTCTCACTGTGACACAGACATCCAATAACCTGAGAAACCCATCAAGCACCTCATTGATCCACTTTTCTTAGGGTTGATGGAGCCAAAGCTTGACGGGTGAGTAGCAACTGAACCAAAACATCCACACAATCATACAAGTCTTTCAAACCACCCAACTTGTCGCATATGGAGGATGTTGACGAGGAAGAGGTGGGTTCAGAAGACCTTAATCCGCAGAGCTGGAAGCAGCAAATATAAACTTTTAGCTGAAAACATGTTGGTAAAGAGAAACTCCACAACCACTGCAACATTCGTTTTTTGTTTTCACAAGAGATTACAGCTATGAAATGATCCATTTGGTGTAAACATGATAAAGGGTTTCGACATCCATGAATCAATGGCTTGTGGAGTGAATTGATCCATCAGAAAAATTTCTACAAGAAATTCTGAAGCGACTGCATTTTAAGTTCCACTATGACTCTGCCAGTTCTGCTAAACTCTTTGGGGAACACAGAAGCAGTTGAAGGCATCAGAGTTGAGCATTGAGGGTCTTGAGGATGCGTTAGAACACATTTTTAGAGGTCTAATCAATACCAGAGTCTCCCTCCTCAACATCCTGAATTATCAGTAAACAAACGAGGCTTCAACAAACATCTTTGAGAATCTCAACATCTTTAGTATCCCAAAGGCATATTACATCCTTTTTACAATGGAACTACCTTTGGATTTTTCTTGTAAATGAATGATAGTTAAATTTAAATGACAATTTTGATGTCTGAATCAATATATTACTTCAGATCACATATACATTTCTCACCTTTTTTTCTTTCTTCTCTTTTCTTGCTCTCTCATCCTTCTGCTTTAGTCAATATTTGCTGTTCATATTCTGAAAAAACTCAACGACAATGGTAGGTGGGTAGAAATTAGCATCCTAACATCCTAACAATTGGAATCTTGACATCCTTGAGTTCATTTTAAATCAGATATTATTTTAATGTGATCGTAGTCTTGGTTTAAACTATCTGATTATGTGTGGATATTTATGCACTTTTTTCTTTTGTATATTAAGTGAATATATACTTGCTTCAACTCAGAAATCTAATTAAATTATTATTTATTTTTTTTTTGAGTGAGCTCAGAAACTCATCAATCCAACTTGGCTTGTTGGGTATCCTTGCAAAATTTATATACTTTATGTAGCTGTAACTACAGCACATTGAACTTAGATATTTTAGTAGTTATGGTCTTTAATGACTTTAAAAGGAAAAAAAAAAAAAGTAGACTTGGTCAAAAATTAAAACTTCTCAAATTTGAAACTTTAGGAAGAAACATTTGGAATGAGAGTTTCCCAACCTATGAAGAAACAAAATTAACAGATGAAGGAGTGGCATGTCACCATGTCTCCCAAACAGAGCATTTAAAACTTGAATTGATCATGCGCTTCTGCAAATCTGGCTGGTGTAGTCCATGTTTGAGAACAAATGGAATCTTGACAACCTTGACCTCCATTTTAAATCAAAATAGTTCATGTGTGATCTCGATTGGCTTAACTCTTTAGGTTTAAATGTGATTAGTTAATTCTGACATGCTTGTTGGCCAAGGAACAGGCGATGCATTATCACATGTAGTTGAAGTGAAATAACAAGAAATCATTTGAAGTCAATTACATTCTAACAATACAAATGCTTATTCACTTGGAATTGTAATCAATACTCACCTAACAGTGAAAAAATGATGGCATTAATAGACTAGCACTTTACTTTATTATACAATGAACCTTTTACTGATAAAAAAAAATAAAAAATCTTTTTTTTTTTTTCAAAAGTTAATAAATCCAAAAACACTTTTGATTTCTGTGATTTCCAAATGTGTTAACACTACATTTATCACAAAGATGACATCAAAATAGTGAACATCACCCATTAATCTCAATAAGAAAAAACAATCAATTGTTAGATACAGCTGAAATCAACATTTAAAAAGTCATCTTGTATATTGATAACAACTTTTACACGATTAAAAATTTGCATCACCTATTCAAATAACGGAGACAAGAGCTAATTGGACACACACACACACACACACACACACACATATATATTTGTGTTAGTTTGTTCCTAATTAGTGTTTAATATGAAAAATCCATAAAGGAAAATCAAATCAAAAACTCGGAAGAATAATAGATGAGAAAAATGAGAGAAATGTTACTTCTGATATGAACATATTATTGACTGTGTAACATGATGATACAATGTATTTCTTTGTTGAGATGATATACAAAGAAACGTAAGCAAAACCCATAGGCAATTCCTTTAAAAAAAATTGGATGCCGATGGGAGAATGAAATTGAGCTCTTCTAGGCAATTATCGAGGATTCTTCTGCTAGTGGTTGAAAATGTTGAGAAGGGAGACTCTTGTTTTGATCAAACGCCTAAACACACACTCCATTCCCTTCTCAAGATCTCGAATGCTCAACTCCATTTTCTCCAGTTCCATCTGCACACTTTGCATGTTCACAACTTCAATGCCTTTGCGTGATTTGTGATCGATGAAGGCCTTCAATGCAATATCTACCTTCTCCAGTTCACTCATATTTTCCTGCATCCCTTCACATGCCACACGGTTTTTGTTCATCAATGTGGAAACCAGAGACCAACCACTTGGCTTGGATTGTGTCTTTGGTCCAGATATGAAGGACAAAAGGGATCCAAACATACCAAGAGTAATTTCTTCCACTTGATTCAATACATAACCATTGCCGCGTGGTTATTATCTCTGTCTAAAAGACCGGAGAAGGTGCATTTCTTCTCCATTCTCCTTATATCTGCAACACATTTACGGATCTCCTTGATCTTCTTTCTAAAGATAATGTACTTGTTAAACACATTCGTCTTGTCGAGTTCTTCACATCTTCTCCTTCGACAAACAGACTGGAGAACTTGGACATGTTCCCTCATTTGTGATAATACATCTCTAGCAATGCTGCCCACATCAACCAACCTGAGAGATCCGTTCAAGACCTCATCTATACATTTCTTGTGTCGTTCACGGGAAAGGATTTGTTGGGTGATAGGCAACTGAAGCAACTCATCGACATGGTCGTACAAGTCCTTGAGGCCACTCAAATTGTGAGATATTGATGAGGATGAGGATGATGGGGTGGCTTCTGAAGCTCGTTGCAATTGCTCCTCCACTTCAAGAGTGGCTGGGTGAGATCTGGATGGTAAACTGATAGAGCGAGTGTGCTGAGGAGCTTTGGGGGTAGAAGGAGAGGCAGCCATCTTCTCTTAGCAGAAGAATGCCTGAAACAAACACAATGTACAATTCAACCTTGAAGAGAGCTTTCCTACATGCAACTTATATATAGAGAGAGTCATGAGGAGAAACAGACATGAGGAATCTCTTCCTATTCCTGGGTTGGCCATGTGGGGTGGTTTTCCCACATATACGGCAATGTCTATCCATTGTTTTCTTAGATATACATAAACACATACATTAAAATATTTGTATAACTAGTGATTGTATCGTGTAAAACTAATGCAATAATGTGAAACTACTTTGCATAATTACTGAAATACAATAAACAAGAGTGGAATGAAACCACCCCCAAACAGGTAGACAAGTATCAGCACATATTTCTTGCTAAAATCTGGCCTATAAGATCCAAAGCGACGATGTGAATTGACAATAATTTTTTTTTAAATCTATAATTAATGTTCCTAAATATGATGTAAGGCCAGTGTGGCATCATATAGAAAAGAGACAAGTGGAATCTTGACAGCATTGAATTAAATTTACATATATCGTCCTTGTGTAAGGCTAGTTGGGATAAGGGATTTTGTTAATGTTGTTTATGTCATATGAATCCTCGTGTAATCTTGATTTTACCAACAGATTGTTAGTCTGATTAGTATACAAGATAGGGGGGTGGGGGGGACAAAATCTTGGACCTATAATATAGTATGATGAACAGAGTCGTGAGGAATCTGAAGTCCTAACTGGAATATGCTATCATGTTGTGAAATTTAATCTGTTCTAAGCTATGTTTCACCATTGTTCATACGTATAATTGAGGTTGACTTGATAAGGTAAATGTGATTTCTACACACAGGTGGTCCTCCTTGTCCACCAGTTATATAGATGACCAAAACAAGTTTTATACTGAACTAAGAAATCACACGATCATGTGTTTGTTAATAAAAGTTTCTAAATATGATCTATAACTGGAATAAAGTCACTCTGCATTCTTTTTCTTTTTTTGGTCTGATATATAGATTTGTTTTGGTCTGAAGTCCCTCTGCATTCTGAAGTTGAGTCTTTTTATGATTTGCAAATCTCAATGTTATAGTCCATGGTTGTGAACAATTGGACTATTTTCAGCTTTGAGTCCATAAGAAATTCTTTAAATGAGCTTCATGTACATGTGGGCTTCAATCTTCTTATGTTGGAGCACGATGGTCCTTAACTGTCTCTGCCTGCCGCACACATGGAATCACAAACGATTATAATATGTATAAAAACTATGAATTAGTTTTTAAACTCATGTAGATCCCATGTATGCTTTTATATATATATAACTCCATGTTGTGCTGTGGGGAAATTATATGAGGTTTAGTAGTAGGCTAATAGTAGTTGTGGCATACACTGGTGCATATGCTTCTCTCACTTGATACATTACAGTACATGCAGGTCTATAATTAAATTTAGAAAATATAACTATTAAAATTTGAAATTTTAAAACAATAGAAACATTTGGAATAAGCATTTCCCAACCTATTAAGAAACAAAATTACAGTATGGATATGCACGAGTTGCTTGTCACCATGTCTCCCAGACAGAGCTTTTAAAAAAAGTAGAATTGGTCATGTGCTTCCACAAATTTGGCTGATGTAGTCCATGTTTGAGAACAAATAGAATCTTGAAAACCTTGACCTCCATTTAAATCAAAATAGTTCATGTGTGATCTCAATCGGCTTATTACTTTAGATTTAAATGCATTTAGTTAATATTGGCATGCTTGTTGGCCAAGGATTAGGAAACATCTGCATTATCTTCTTTCCAAAAAACGATCTGCATTATCACATGTAATTGAAGAGAAATGGAAAAACTCATCTAACAAAAAAAAACTTGAGTAAAAAATATGGCAATAATAAACTAGTACCCTTAAAATACCTCTTTTTTTCCAAACGCTAGTTCATCCAAAACACTTTGGATACAGCTGAAATTGACATTGAAAATCATCTTGTATATTTGATAACATCTTTTACATGATTAAAATTTTGCATCACCTATTTAAATCATGGAAAAAAGCTAGTTGGACATAGCTTTATGTGTTAATTTGGCTCTAATTAGTGTATACTTATCTGAAAACCCGGAAAGGAAAATCAAATGAAAAAATCAGAAGAATAATAGATGAGAAAAATGAGAGAAGTGTTGCTTCTGATATGAATATATTACTGACTGTGTGTAACATGTTATACAATATATTTCTTTGTTGAGATGATATACAAAAATACATAACCAAAATCCATAGGTAATTCCTTTAAAAAAAATTGGATGCTGATGGAAGAAAGAAGTTGAGCTCTGGTAAGCAACTATTAAGAACTCTTCTGCTAGTGGTTGAGGATGTTGAGAAGGGAAACTCTTGTTTTGATCAAACACCTAAACACACACTCCATCTCCATTCCCTCTTCAAGATCTTGAATGCTCAACACCATTTTCTCTAATTCCATCTGCATACTTTGCTTGTCTTCTACTTCAATGCCTTGTGTGACTTTTGACCGATGAAGGCCTTCAATGTAACATCTACCTTCTCCAGTTCACTGATATTTGTTTGCAACCCTTCACATGCTACAAGGTTTTTATTCATCAATTTGGAAACCAGAGACCAACCATGTTGCTTGGACCGTGCCTTTGGTCCAGATATGAAGGACAAAAGGGATCCGAATATTCCAAGAGTAATTTCTTCCACTTGATTCAATACATGAACCATTGCTAGAAGGTTATTATCTCTGTCTAAAAGACCGGAGAAGGTGCATTTCTTCTCCATTCTCCTTATATCTGCAACGCATTTACAGATCTCTTTGATCATCTTCTTTCTATAGATCATGTACTTATTAAACTTGTTTGTCTTGTCAAGTTCTTCACATCTTCTCCTTCGACAAGCAGACTGGAGATCTTGCACATGTTCCCTCATCTGTGATAAGACATCTCTAGCAATGCTGCCAGCATCAACCAACCTGAGAGATCCGTTCAAGACCTCATCTGTACTTTTCTCGTGTCGTTCATCACGGGCGAGGATTTGTTGGGTAAGAGGCAACTTAAGCATCTCATCAACACGATCGTACAAGTCCTTGAGACCACTCAAATTGTGAGATATTGATGAGGATGAGGGGATGGCTTTTGAAGCTCTTAGTCGTTGCAACTGCATCTCCACTTCAAGAGTGGCTGGATGAGATCTGGAGGGTAAACTGATAGAGCGAGCGTGCTGAGGAGCTTTGGGGGTAGAAGGAGAGGCAGCCATCTTCTCTTAGCAGAAGAATTCTTGACAACAACACAATGTAGAATTCAACCTTGAAGAGAGCTTCCTACATGCAACTTACACACACACACACATATATATATATATAGACAGTGAGGAGAAACAGACAAGGAATTTCATCCTATTCCTCTGCGGGTGGTTTTCCTACATATACGGGGATCACTATTCATTGTTTTCTTAGATATACATATACACATGCATAAATATTAGTATAAATTAGTGATTATATCATGTAAAACTAATGCATTAATGTGAAACTACTTGGATAACTACTGAAATATAGTACACCAGAGTGGCATGCAACCGTGTCACCCAAACAGATGGACAAATACCAGCACATATTTTCTTGTTAAAGTCAGGCCTATGAGATCCAAAGCGACGTGGTGGATTGACAACTTTCTTATTTTTTATTTTTATGATATGTGATTATTGTTCATAAATATGATGGAAGGCCAGTGGGGATTATTAGGGAAAGAGACAGTTGGATTCTTGACAGCAGTTAATTTAATTAAATATATCATTTCTTGATGTAGAATCAAAATATATATATATATATATATATAGATGCATATTTAATCATGTACAGAGGCAGCCATCTTCCCCACACAAAAAAAGAAAGACCTAATAGAATATAACCAAATTGTCTTGCATGAAAGATGATCTACACTGGTCCTTTTGAAACCAATTTATATACTGAAACAAAGAGACGTAAGGAATCTCTGCTCCTTTTGAAACCAAATTTATATATTGAGAAAAAGAGAAACATACATAAAGAATTCAATGAATAGTCAAGTGGTTCTGATTGTGTTTGTTCACTATCCGCTCCCTCAAACACCCAATACTAATGTTATGTGGTGGAATTAAATAACAACAATATACATACATACATATATATAATGCACGAGCGGCTTGACGCCATGACTCCCAGACAAGGAGAAGTCCGGGAAAAAAAAAATAGAATTCCATTTATATGTTGTCAGATTCTCAAAAGATAACAATTCATGATTTGCTGTTGTTCATTGAACAGAAATTAAAAAACTGTAACATGCATGTGTAGGCATGGTTTGTATATTCAGGTACTTCATTATCATTTCAAAATTGCACATGATAATCAGAATCTATAGCAATAATTTGTCATAAAAAGAGCAGAGATAGTTATCTTAAAATTCTTAACTCCTTATGTCTCATAGCTAGAAATAAGTTGCATCCTACACATCAAAGCTGCTAGTTGAAATGTGATATATAAAAAACATGAACCAGAAATTTACAGAGGAGACCAATATTGAGTTATTTCTTGTTAATGTTGCATCCCACAGCATTCTGAAGGTGAGTTGCTTATTGTTTACAAATCTCAATGTCATAGTCCATGGTTGAGAACAATTGGAATCTTTTCAGCTTTGAGTTTCATATTAAATTATTTAAACTGGCTTCAGCCTTCATGTGGGCTTCAAATGATTATAATATGTATAAAAACTATGAGTTAATCTTAAACTCATATAGATCCCAAGTATGTTTTTTTAGTATTAGGCTAAGCATACACTCTGGTGCAGATGTTTCTCTCAATTTACACATGACTGTGCATTACAGTGAAAGAGTGGCATGTCACCATACCCCCCCCAAACAGAACTTATAAAACTTGAATTGATCATGTGCTTCTGTTAATCTGGCTGATGTAGTCCATGTTTGAAAACAAATGGAATCTTGACCTCCATTTACATTGAAATTGTTCATATGTAGTTGAAGAGAAATGGAAAAAGAGATTAATTGAAGTCAATTAAGATCTAACAAATTAATAAAAAAAAATAAAAAAAAAAAGCTTATTCACTAGGAAATTGTAATCAAACTCACCTAACGGTAAAAAAATATGGCAATAACAGACTAACACCCTTAAAATACCTCTACAAGTTCATCCAAACCACTTTGGATACAGCTGAAATTGACATTTAAAATGACCTTGTATATTTGATAACATCTTTTAAATGATTAAAATTTTGCATCACCTCTTTAAATCATGTAAAAAAAGCTAGTTGGATATAGATTTATGTGTTAATTTTTCCCTAATTAGTGTATAATTACCGTAAAGGAAAATCAAGTTATTGTCAATCAAATCAAAAAATCAGAAGAATAATAGATGAGGAAAATGAGAAAAATTTGCTTCTAATATGAATATATTATTGACGGTGTAACATGATATACAATGTATTTCTTTGTTGAGATGATATACAAAGATACATAATCAAAATCCATAGGCAATTCCTTTAAAAAAAATTGGATGCCGATGGAGAAAGAAGTTGAGCTCTGCTAGGCAAAGGGAATCTCCTGCTAGTGGTTCAGGATATTGAGAAGGGAGACTCTTGTTTTAATCAAACGCCGAAACACAGACTCCATTCCCTCCTCAAGATCTCGAATGCTCAACTCTCGATTTTCTCCAATTCCGTCTGCATACTTTGCATGTCCACAACTTCAATGCCTTTGCGTGACTTGTGACCGATGAAGGCCTTCAATGCAACATCTACCTTCTCCAGTTCACTGCAATACGGTTTTTGTTCATCAATTTGGAAACCAGAGACCAACAACTTGGCATGGATTGTGCCCGTGGTCCAGATATGAGTGACAGAAGGGAGTCGAACATGCCAAGAGTAATTTCTTCTACTCGATTCAATACATGAACCATTCCTAGAAGGTTATTATCTCTGTCCAAAAGACTGGAGAAGGCGCGTTTCTTCTCCACTCTTCTCAGATCTGCAACACATTTGTAGATCTCCTTGATCATCTTCTTTCTACAGATAATGTTCCTGTTAAACTCATTCGTCTTGTTGAGTTCTGCACATCTTCTCCTTCGACAAGCAGACCGAAGATCTTGGACATTCCCTCATTTGTGGTAAGACATCTCTAGAAATGCTGCCCACATCAACCAACCTGAGAGAACCATTCAACACCTCATCTGTACATTTTTCGTGTCGTTCACAGGCAAGGATTTGTTGCGTGAGAGGCAACTGAAGCAACTCATCGACACGGTCGTACAAGTCCTTCAGACCACTCAAATTGTGAGATATTGATGAGGATGAGGCAGTGGCTTCTGACGCTCTAAGTCGTTGCAACTGCTCCTCCACTTCAAGAGTGGCTGGATGAGATCTAGAGGGTAAACTGATAGAGCAGGCGTGCTGAGGAGCTTTCGGGGTAGGAGAGGCAACCATCTTCTCTTAGCTGAAGAAAGCATGACAGCAACACAAATTTTTGAAGAGAGATGTCCTACATGCAACTTATATATAGAGAGAATGAGAAGAAACAGACATGAGGAATA
>JAUPMG010000004.1:18322859-18336678 GCA_031762675.1 Pachysandra terminalis
CAGGTAACGAAGTATGCGTTTAACTGCACTCCAATGAACATCTGTAGGTGAGTGCATAAATTGACATACTTTGTTTATCGAGAACGCAATATCCGGGCGAGTAAAGGACATGTATCGCAAGGCTCCTACAACACTTCGATATTCGGTAGGATTTGGGAGCACAATACCATCAAGGCGAGATAGAATCTTTCCAGCTGTCATTGCGGTTTGACACGGTTTGGCACCATCCATCTTTGTGCGTTGTAATAGATCTACAACATATTTGGATTGTGATAAGAACATGCCAGTAGGAGAACGTGTAGCACAGATACCCAAGAAGTATGAGAGTTACCCTAAATCTTTCAAAGTGAACTCAATA
Source organism: Pachysandra terminalis (assembly GCA_031762675.1). Lineage (NCBI taxonomy): Eukaryota > Viridiplantae > Streptophyta > Magnoliopsida > Buxales > Buxaceae > Pachysandra > Pachysandra terminalis. The sequence goes on from JAUPMG010000004.1 coordinate 18,323,218, forward strand.
CCTAGTTGATGAATGAAGGAGGAAATGAGGACCAAATCTGACCCAGTAATGATTATATCATCAACATATACAAGAATGTATGTAGTGGCTTGAGGAGTATGCTGTATGAAGAGGGAAGAGTGAGATTTTGACCCCACAAATCCAAGATTCTAAAGGAAGGTACTTAGCCGATGAAACTATGCATGGGGGGCATGTTTAAGGCCATACAGTGCTTTGTGAAGCTTACATACGTGGTTTGGATGAAGTTGATCAGCAAAACCAGGTGGTTGAGGCATAAACACATTCTCTGTTAGTGTCCCACGAAGAAAGGCATTAGACACATCTAACTGCCGAATACACCAAGTCTTTGATATAGCAAGAGAGAGAACAGTGCTAATTGTAACATGTTTAACAACGGGGCTAAACGTCTCACCATAATCAATACTTGGTTGCTGATGAAAGCCTTTGGCAACAAGTCCTGCTTTGTATCTATCAATGCTGCCATCAGACTTTTGCTTGAGTTTAAACACCCATTTACAACCTACAAGGTTCATGGTAGGTGAATAAGGGACAAGTGTTCAGGTTTGATTTGCTAGGAGAGCATTGTATTCGGTACTCATAGCACTTCACCATTTAGGGTCTTTACTTACTTGATTGAAGCAAGTAGGCTCTTGAAGAGAGAGGACAAGCGGGCAAGATGTGCTTGGGGCAAGGGATGCCGAGTAGCACAAAGTAACTTAGGTCGTCGAGTACCATCTTGGGTACGAGTAATCATAGGATGACGAGATAGAACATGTGGTGACGATGGGGATGAGGCATTGAGATCCACAATCAAATTAATGCCTGTAGGAGCTGGTGAAGAAAGAGTTGCAGCAGCAGTATTGGTATGGCATGGTGAAGGCAGATGAGATGAAGATACGGATGGAGAGCAACTGGCTGATGCAAAGCTGGATGGAGACGCCGTAGTGGATATTAGGGAGAAGTACAAGATCAGCACCTGCACGTGAAGAGGAAGTAGGAGTTGATCGTGTCTTGGCAAAATAAAAATCCTTGTCATTAAATACAACATGGCGTGAAATGTATAGCCGTTCAGATTTTGGATCAAGGCATCGGTATCCGCGATGAGATGCACTGTAGCCAAAAAATATACATGGTGTAGATCTGACTCAAACTTTCGATTGTGATAAGGCCGAAGATAGGGAAAACATGTGCACCCAAAGATGCGTAACAAGGTGTAATCAGGTAGCTTGTGAAAGAGCATTTCACAAGGACTCTTGTGGCCGAGAACCGGTGCTGGGAGACTGTTAATGAGGTACACTGCCGTTTGAAATGCATCACCCCAGTATCAAAGTGGCATGGAGGCTTGGGCAAGTAGAGTAAGTCCAGTGTCGACTATATGGCGGTGTTTGCGTTCTGCAAAACCATTTTGTTCATGTATATGTGGGCACGCAAGCCTATGTTGAATACCACGTTGGTGTAAATAAGAACTGACAGATCTGTACTCTCCCCCCAGTCCGATTGTAAGGCCTTAATGGGTCGATTGAACCATTTTTCAACATGCTTCTGCAAATGTAAAAATACAGAAAACACATCTGATTTTTTTTCAAGCAAAAATATCCATGTAAACTTACTGTAGTCATCAAGAAAGTGAACGTAATAACGATACCAGTAGATGATAACATAGGAGCAGGTCCCCAAACATCAGAAAAGATTAAATCTAATGGTCCAGAGAACCGAGATAAGGACTGAAAGAAAGGAAGTTTATGACACTTTCCTAACTGACAAGAAGAGCAAAATATAGTGCTCTTCTTATTCTTGGATAAAATGTATGAAACCGTGCTAATTGCGGGATGACCGAGACGTTGATGCTAGGTATTGAAGGAAGTCTTCTCACCAACTAATGCTTGTTTATCACCGAACGAGCCAGATGAGGGAAGACAGAATAAACCATTTTTAACTTGACCTTGCAGGAGGACCCGCCCCGACTGATGATCCTTCACCAAGCAATGTGAGTTAGTAAACTCAAAAATAACGTCATTATCCGAGGTTAGCTGATGAATTGATAAGAGATTCCTAGTAATAGACGGCATATGAAGAATATGATTCATATAAAAATTGTTATGGAGCAAAGAAGAGCCGATGTCAGTAATGGCCAAACCTGAACCGTTTCTGACTCGAACTTGATCACGTCCATGATAGTCAGAGTGAGTGGTCAGATTGTTTAGATCTGAAGTAATGTGATTCGTAGCTCCCGAATTAGGATACCAAGTTAAATCGGTATAGGGGGAGGACTGGTTAGATCAAGTATCGCAGCAAGACCGGAAGGATCATCAGTTGGAGTGGCACCATCATAGCGGCTATAATAGCGGTTGGCAGAATGGCCGGGTCTGTCACAGATCTAACAGATAACAAAACGGTTGAACAATGAATGTTGTGGAGCAAACGAGGAACCATGCCGACCATTACATGAGGATCGGTTGTTGTTATTCTGAAAACCACGACCGCATCCGCGGTCTCACCCTCGCCGATTCTGGTTGGAAGTGGGACGTGGAGAGTAGTCCTTATGTGAGGATTGTGGACTGCCACGGTTGGCAATATTGGTCAGTAATGGAGGTTCTTCAAAGGAGATGGAGTGTGTGTGAGACAGTCGGATCTCATGATTATAGAGTAGATCATGCAAGACATTAGTTGTAATAGCTTCCGAGCGGGTAGTGATCGAAGTCACAAAGGACTCATAGTCGGATCCTAACCCACCGAGAATGTGTAGAACAAGGTCCTCATCAGACACTGGTTGGGCGGCAACGACAAGGCTGTCAGCAATGCTTTTAGCCTTCTGTAGGTAGTCTGGAATAGCCATGAACCTTTCTTTAAGGTTTTTAACTGCAACCTAAGTTGCATTATGCTTGCGCGGGAATGGGAGGAGAACATGTGCGCAAGAGCATTCCAGACATCTTTAGCACTGGACAACCCGACAACATGAGCGAGAACACCTTCGCTCAAAGAAGAAACAATCCAGCTAAGGAGCAGTTGATCACTATTGTGGAACGACACATAATCTGGATTGATGTCGGTGGAATCAACACCAGCTGCAGTGGAGAGGAACTTTGGTGGACGTTCAACCTCCCCATTTACCATGCCAAGGAGATCATAAAGTCTCAAAATGGGCATAAACTGAGATTGCCACAGCAAGTAATTAGTGCGATCTAATTTGAGAGAGACGAAATGGTGGATATTTCCGATGGGTGGGGTGGTGTTGAGGGGTGGGTTTTCGGTGTTGGTAACATTGATGCTTGAGGCAGAATTCATTAAAAAAAAAAAAAGACTTTCGTCAATGTTGCTCTGATACCATATAAGATAAAAGGTCAATGATGGTTTGTTGCTTGCCGTTCAATGAGAACGGTGCTGTATATTTATAAACCAACATGAGTTGGTTACAGATTACAGATAAGTCTCCTTATCATGAGAAACCTTATCGTGAGAGACTCTTGTTACAACAACTAAAGGATAAACTCAAAAGATTACAAAGAGTTTTATCCTAATCTAAATTGATCTTTGGGTGAGCTTTGTAACTGATTGTTAGATGATCTTTGATGATGATGATCCTGATCGTAAACTTTAGATCTGTGTATAGCACCAGTATCATGCCTAATACAAACAACAGGAAAATACAAAAAAAATTTATTTATCTATAAAATATTTTACAATTTTGTTTTTCAGGTTTTTCGGCAAAACAAACATAGCTTTATTTTAAAGTATATTTTATGTTCTATTCTAAGAATAAACTGTTGAGGGTTTGAATGGAAAAGGTGATTTATCTAGATAAACATGGTATAATCGTCTTGAACTGAGCTTGCTGTTGTAAAATCTTTCAGTATAGTATATAATAGGATACATAATGTCTAATGTAAGTCTTGTACATTCGGTTCGGGTGTTCGTAAAACATATGTATAAAGGTCGGGTTTAAGATATCTAAGTATCTATAAGACTAGGATACATAATGTATAATGTAAGTATATGTATGCTAAAATCAATTCGGTTCGGGTTAGGAAAACATGTATATCGGGTTTCAGTTCGGTACAGTTTAACCGTACTCTAAACTTAAAACCAAACCGATTTAATTTAGGTTCATACTTTTAGAACCAAAACTTTAAAAACCCAACCCACTGAACCGAAGTCAGTTTGAGTACAAAGAGAGCTTATGGACCTAAGATTTGTAGGTCTGAAACTATACTTAAATATGGTTCTCTTCACCAAAAATTAGGCCAAAATGAATAGGGTAAATTGGAGAAATGGATCTCACAAAATAGGAGCTATGTTTTTGGATTTTCTGACAAAAAGAGAATTGGATTAAGTTTGGAATGACTTATAAGAAGCCTCAAAACTTGGTTTAGTCACAAAATTACCTTAGATGAGTGAGATATGGCCATTGCCTAATTGATGACCCACCTCCCTATCTGATTCGTACAAGTTTAGACCCTGGATCTATCTCTTTTTATTCAGATTTACTAGGTACGCATGTCGACCGTGTGTTCCCAAAATAACGCCTACAAAAATGAGTCACTCATCTAGTATGCATAAAACTTAGGCTTTCCCAAATGTTCAATGTAGTGAATGTTATGGCATGGATTAATTCACTATACTCTTTAAGACCTAATCTAAATAAAATGGCATTGCATATCGCATGGACTTATTACATCGTACCATTCTTAATCCTTTAATGAATTATTTACTATTGTCTTAATAAAATGGGCATGATCGATCTGCATTGATATTGAAGAACTTGTATGGTGATTGTATTCCAGAAGTGCACGTTCCAATGTTAACAACCAGCCCTTGCTCAACTTGTTTCTTACATAAAGGGATCTATCATCAACACAGGAAAGTCAAGTAAAGAATATCTTAATCTGACCTATCTCATACACAAATCCAGCTGTGCATCTCATTGAAAACACGGTTGACTTCGCTTTCACACAATTATCAAGAACTATCCTTTACTTTCCTTTGCTCTCAAATCACCAAAACCTGCATTTTTAAGAGAGCATTTCCTCTTAAATTTTGTCCGAAAGATATGCTGCACCCGTATTGAAAATGCATGTAGACTGCCTTGCATTTCAGCACAGTGTACAAGCATTTTAATATGAGGTGGAGCAAAGCGTCTAGACTCGTAGACTAGACGAAATGCTCTCTATTTTGAAGCGCCTCATACAGGTGCTGATTCTCTTTCTTACGTATCACTTGTGTAGCCTCACTTAGTGGAAAATACTTTTGTATTCGAACGGAATATTTGTTATGCTTTTGGATATCATTCAAGTCACAACTGCACTGATTAATTAACTGAACTGATAAATAAATTGAAAATAAATATTAAACTAATACTCACAAAATCTTTATGTGATGAATCTCAATAACAGGAACACAACAACAGTGATCAAATTTGTAATAACAATAGATATAAAACTTATCTGTTAGTGTTAATTGAGACACGGAAGAATCCATTGTCCTTAAGAATCAATTTCGCACCACTCGAAAATTCCTTAGTGCAGGTGGTTACTAGCCATCGATCTCCAAGATACAATGATCTAGACTCAGTATGCATGCACTCACAGTACTGATGTCTCGAACTTGTCAGAATGTCCAGGAGAAATTCTTAGTAAATAGAGTTTGAAATTAGAACAAGAGAGAAGAAGGTGAGTAGTTTCGTATCTCTTAATACTCCTCATAGGTCTCAATATATAGAGACACTACAACGTTCCACTAAAAGACGTGTCTCTTAGTGGGCCTAAAAAACTCTCCCTTGACCAAGAATTGGTACCGTTTAAAAACAGTTATAAACTTAAAATAAAATCGCTAATATAATTAATAAATAACTAATTATAAGTTGAAACAGCAAAATAAATATAAGTAGGTGTCAGTCAACCACATGTCTAATGACACATTACACAACACCACACCCCGACCCGACTGGACGGCGGCGATGGTGTGTTCACATGTGAAAGGCAACTCTGGACAACCCTAGCAATGTCTCTCCATCACATTCTCCTTTGTTAGTTCTCTAATCCAACACGTTTCAATCCTTATACACACACACACACACACACACACACACAAGAAGAAGAGATCGATTTCCAATGTGGGATTCTCCTTCCTACAAACACAAAGTTAAAAAATGGAGAGAAGATTTGAAATTTCATGAAAAAGTAAAATACATAATTTGAAATCTTCAAATTATAAAACTCAATTCATGAATATGACAAAAGACTTGTTAGACAAGCACAAAGATGAAAAGCCCATAATGTGGCTCACAATTTGAGACATATCCAACATACATGTCATTGAAATGTCTAGTAATAAATGGTGTTTAGGTATATAACAAATACTCTATCCGGGCATAAAATTATTTTCTCAAAAATTAAACTCATTCAAGCAAAAAGTTCCTTTTAACATCATTCATGAAACTAATTTTTTGATTAGCATGTTGCAACCTAAAAGGTTGTCTTTTTACAAGTTTATCACCATAAAAAAAATGAAAAATCAATCATAAAATTCAGAAATAGGTTTAAGAGTGTTTGATGATTTTTTTTTTATCATTTCACTCTCATTTCGAGAAAACTCATTTTTTTTTTAATTAAATGACCATCTAATTGTTGTTTGTTTATAAGCAAATAAGGTGACGTTAGATATCAAAGATCAAAATATGCACACAAATTTACATTGTTCAGTGTAGTGCCTACATTTATGGTAGAGAATTTTTTTTTTCACTATTCTAAAAAAAGATTTAGGATTACAATTTGTATCTCTAATCTAGCATATAGAAAATCTCCAATATACCATTACCGTACTGCGAGGCTTCTCCTCCCCTCTCCAACCTATGGTCAACCTGACACAAATGAGTGATCCATCATGAGCTCCATTTTGTTATGTGCACGAGGTCCCTCGTCTTAATAAAAGTATCATTTAAGTGAACAAGTTGATTCACATAAAAATAAAATAAATAAATAAAGTAGGGAGTTAATTGCTTCAATGGAATCCATGTGTGCTTAATTTGAAATTGCGTCTCAAATGTTTTACTAAACTCATAGGCTGCGTTTGCCTAGCTTGTGCTTTTGGATAAGTGGCTCAATGAGAGCACTTATCCACAGCAACAATAAACTGCCTACTTGAAGAAAATAACGTTTGGTAAATACGTTTACTTAAGTGCTTATAAAAGTTTAGGAGTAAAGTAGGAATTACAAAAATATTATTAAAATTTAGAAATAACATTTATTTAAGTTGCTATGAAAGTTTATGGGTAAAATAGGTATTATAAAAATATTAGTAATCCCGCATAAGTGATAAGAAAAGCTATTGAAATGATAAGAGAAGTTGTTTTTATCAGCTTATGGGTAAGCACTTACCCATTAGGTATTACCAAACATACTTTTAATTTTAAAAAGTGTTTTAATAAGCTATAATCTGAAATAAGTGCTTAAATAAGCCGTGCAAACGCAGCTTTAATGTGTATGGTTAAAGCACTAGCTTCTATGCCCAAGAATCACTTCTATGGCCACAGAAGCGATCCCAAACACATCGCCCCGTTTCACCCTGCTTAGTTAAATACTTATTTTAACTTTTAGCTTATTAAAACACTTTTTTAAAGTTTATAATATAGATATTTGCAAATTTGTAAATTCTTACGCATAAAAATCAACGGGTAGGTGTCCTAGGGTGAAGTTGTTGAGAGTAGCTTGTACCTTATCACCTATTCTCTCACTATTAATAAAACTTATAATGGCCATTTTGCCATTATCATCAACGGGTAGGATTATTTTGTACTTTCTAAAGTCAGCTGTATAATTAATTCTTATGATCATTTTACCCCTAAATTTTTATAGTATGATCATTTTATCCCTATATTTTTATACTATAACTTTTCTAATGATTATTCTTATTAATATAAAATTTCAAATTCTTTTGCTAGCTTTTAGCAAGAACTATTTTTTAAATTCTTAATTAAAAAAGAACTTTTTTCTTAATAAACACTTAAATACATATGTTTAAAAAAGTTTTCTTTTTCTTTTTTGAATTTAAATAAATAATTTATTACAACTGTGAATAAGTGATTTGATAGAATCACTTGTAGGCTACAAGTACCTATCCATATAGGGTACAAGCAGTCCCAAACGAAGCCTTTTTTTTTTTTTTTTTGTTGGGTAATGATCCCAAACGTAGCCTTAATGTCAGCAAATGCTTGTAGTATACCAAAAGTTTTGAGGGCTGTTTCGGCAATTCAACAATTTTATTCTGTCATACCTACTCGATTTGACATCCACAATCGTCGTTTCATTACCACAAGTCAACACAAACACAACAAACCGAAATTGGGCACCTACTGTTTAAGAACAGACTGCTTATATATTGCCACGTATTGTCCAGGCATTTTTGTGTTGTTGTGGCTCGTTTAGGCATCTCACTCTCTCTCCGTCATTTTTGTGTTGTTGAGGCTCGTTTAGGCATATCTCTCTCTCTCTCCGTTTCTCATCTGTAGAAACAATCACATTTCCTCAATTATCCATTATTGCAAGATCAACCTTGATAATGGTAATGTAATTAGTTTAGTGAAAAGAAATTTGATTACAAGATGATTCCCTTCTCCTCTTTAACATTATTCATTATATCAATTCATGAATTGGATGTTTGGTTTCTAAACAGGAGTCAATGTTGGTTCCGCCATGGCTTGAACCATTGTTATCGACTGGCTTCTTCTCCGTTTGTCGCACACACAGAGACGCCGCAAGAAGCGAATGCAATATGTATTGCGTCGACTGCAATGCCGGCGCATTTTGCTTCTACTGCCGAGCTTCGCAGCATAAAGATCATCGTGTAATTCAAGTGGGTATTTCATGCATTCATGTTCTAGCTATGACTTGGCTCTTGTGCCCGATAGGGATACTGAATTGGGGTTTATTATGCAGATAAGGCGATCGTCGTATCATGACGTGGTGAGGGTGGCTGAAATTGAAGAGGTTATCGACATCAATGGAGTTCAGACCTATGTTATAAACAGTGCTAGAGTTATGTTCCTTAATGAGAGGCCTCAGCCAAGAACAGGCAAAGGGGTGTCTCACGTTTGTGAGATATGTGGGAGGAGTCTTTTGGACCCATTTCGTTTCTGTTCACTGGGATGTAAGGTTAGCTTTCTTCAATATTAATTTCCTGATCCCATGCATCATGATTACCATTAATGGGCTACATATATACATTCACTATGTTTACACAAATTATTCATCATCATCCATTCCATCATGATCCACATTCTAAATGGAAATGGGGATTCTTTAATCTGGTTAACTGTGTTGTTTTAACTTAGCTTGTAGGCATAAAGAGAAATGGAGATACCAGTTTTATTATAGAAACAAAGAATGAAGTAAAGGAAAGAGGAGAAGGGGTATCAAGGGAGGAAGACGCATTGCGTGACGGCAGCCAACAAGACATATACCCTCCCATGCCTCATCTTTCTAATCAAAGAAGAAGAAAAGGAATCCCTCATAGGGCTCCCTTTGGGTCCTAGCTAGATGTCCTTAAACTAAAACGCTTACCCAATTCCTTCATCACATTTAGAAGCAACCTTGGAGGGTTCCTCGGCCTAAACAAGGGCAAGATAACTCTTTGGGGTCCTAATAAAAAAAAAAAAGGAAGGATAGTCGCCCTTTAGATTTGGAGAACTGTCCAGAACGAGGGCAGATTAATTAGATCTCTCTCTCTCTCTCTCTCTCTCTCTACTTCCTCTTCTCTGTAAAGAAGCAATAATGCAAAATTATTGGAAGATGCAGGATCTCCATGAATTGATTAATAAATGAAAGCATGACTTTGTGGAGTAGTCGGTTAAATAGTTTAGTTCTAATAATTTCTTTGTGGGCGCACCAACCACATGAAACGCTTATATAAAGAAGCAACAGCTTTTCTATTGTTTAATACATGCAATGGAGAATTAATTATCTTTCTATGATTGTAATTAAATTCGGAGAGAACTCATCAATTACTGTGGGCCTTCGTAACATTTTTATCATGAAATGTGACAAGTGATGTGGACGCCATATATTTTGATGAGTGGGACACCGTAGACCATTCTCATTTAGTACATGCAATGGCCAAATCCCTCTCTTTAACTTTTTTAATTATTAAAATTACTATTATTATTATTTGTAATGTTGACTTAATGTCCCAACAAAGCCAGGCAGTACTGGTGATCCTCAAATTGGTAGGTATATAAATGAGATTAATTAAAAACAATGAAAGTAATTAATAGCAAGAGCTGCAAAGGAAGTGACAATCTACCAACTTGAGTGATGAAGGTTCGAATATCTGTTTTGCACTGGCCTAAATCACGTGTTGGCCATTCCAATGCAAGGTTTTTCGCTAAACAGGGTAATTTCAGATCAACGGAAAGCAAGGGGTCAGAGAGGTCTTAGGAATGTTCAGAGAGAACACACGCAGATATTTCGAAGGTTCCTTTACTCAAAAAACTCAGGAGTTCAGAAGGGTTCTGAAAATTTTATGAAAAGTCCCGAGTTGGATCCTTTGTCCAACGAGAGTACAGGCTTTTATAGCCGTAACCCTCAGACAAAGCAATGTTCGGGCGACAAGTGTCACTCCTTGAGAGCTGTATGCAACATGCAAACTCCAAGTATTCTTCTTTGAACAACTTGTGAGTCATGCACCAGAATGATCCACTCATTAAATTACACGTAAGACTCAATCGCCTATTGGATGATGACGTAAGGTGCTTGCGTCTCATTATTTGAGCTGCACGTGGACTCGATGCAAGGGACACTTGTTACTGTTATGAAATAATGCACGCAACCTCTGCAATATGTTCAGTCCCCTAATGTGACGCCGCCCACGTGGGTCTATGCTGGCCACCTGGACATGATGGGACATTCTCTCTGTCCCTCCATTCCTAAAGGTCTTTCGATATTCCCCCTTTTCCTTTGATCAAATAGAACATGTGAATCTTGAGAAGCTTGTGGTGCGGATCCCAAGTTGAAATCATGTGAGAATGTTAAGTCTGCTAGGGGTGATTCCCTAGAAAAGAGACTTGTGAGGCATTTATCAAACGCATTAAATAGATGCTCCGTAACATCGGATTGATGTGCTTCATTTTGTTATCCGAGTTTGCAGCTTTAAAATAGGTTGCGACCTTGGGTAACCTTATGTTTTAAGTCATTAGTGACCCCAGAGCAGTCGCCTCTGTCCAAGGCTCAAAGTGCAATGAGACTTGTAGCATTGAAAAATAGCTATATTATTCACCTCTGCGTCCGAAGCGGTTCCCCTTTTAATAAGGATTTCCAATATGGTGGCATATGGGGTAGACCTTTGATGGTTGTGGTTAGCCCGTTGACAAATTGACCATCTCGCGATTGGTTAGTCTGTTGCCAAATTGACCATCTCCGGTGTGGTTAGCCTAGATGACAAATTGCCCATCTCGGGGTGGGTTAGGCCGCTTCGGAACCAGATACGGGTGGTCAGCCCGATGACGAATTGTTTATCTCCGGGTGGGTTAGGCCACTCCGGAACCAGATACGGGTGGTCAACCCGATGATGAATTTCCCATCTAGGGGTGGGTGAGGTCACTCTAGAACCAGATACGGGTGGTTAGCCTGATGACGAATTGCCTATCTTGGGGTAGGTGAAGCCACTCCGAAACCATATACGGGTGGTCAAACCGATGACGAATTGCCCATCTCAGGGTGGGTGAGGCCGCTCCGGACTATTAAGGGTAGTCAGCCCGGTGACAAATTGGCCATCTCGAGGTGGCTTAGGCCCTTCCGACACCATCTAAGGGTGGTCAGCTCAATGTCGAATTGCCCATCTCATATGGTCGCTGGTGACGAATTGTCCATATTGGGGTGGCTTAGGCCCATGTTAATAGATAGTTGAATGCCCCTAAACCGGTAGAATCCCGATGGTTGCTTGAGGGGATGTCCCATGAAATGGGTGCCCTCGCCTCAACGAGAATGTTTTCTATCCGCGGTAGACCCTGAAGATGGCTTGAGGGAGGGGCATAAATATGCATATATTACTTTTTTGATACCAGGTGGCATTCTATCATTGGATTAATTTGAACTTTCAAATTGCCTCATCTTCATTATCCCCTTGCACTTAGAACGTACTGATTTGACTCCCAAATACGAAGAAAGTGACAATTTGATATAAACAGTAAATGAGCACTGAGTTGCTACAGTGGCACCAAGTCGTAAAGTAGCTGTTGTAATGGCCCTTCTTGTGTAAATGGTACGCTGTATTAAATGCGAGTACTGATGTGTCATTCAAAGATTGAATGACACATGCACCGCTTGGCAGTCTCGAAACCACAATTGAAAATCCCCAGACGGTTTCATCATTACCTTAGAATGTATAAATAGATGGACAACCATATCAGTTAGGTTACCTTTGCTGTTCATCTTCTAGATTGTACATCTGCATTTTAGCTCAACCTTAAAGCTTTGTAAGACTTTCCAACTTCTTTCCTTCTTCAAGAGTCATGCGACCTATAAAAATTAAGAAAAAGAAAGGCAGTACATTGAAGGGAGCCTCGAGCTATAAAAAGCCGCCTGTTACCTCTAGCTTTTGGTCAGAGGTTGACCATTAGGTTCCTTTAATTCAGAGGGAGGGGGGAGAGATGCAGACACCGTACCAAGATAGCACAGACATAGCTGAAATAGCAAGCGCTACAAAACAATCCCGTATTTCAGGATCGCTCGAGGTGACTACCTTCTCTCTCCTAGGGTTGCCCATGGGTTGGGGTATCTTGGTGTAAGTTTATGCTGGTTAACCCAATTAATCAGGCTAGATTAAAGAGGGCTAGCATATATAATGCCATTCGAATGTCCCTTCAGGAGATATCCCGGGATAACAATGGTCTTAAGGACCTGGTGGTGAGATGGAATCCTTAGACCCATACATTCATTACAGTGTTTGGGGAAATTACCCCGACGCTTGAAGACGTGGAGGCCTTGTGCTGTCTCCCAATGTTGGGAACCCAAAATCCGGACTTGATTAAATTGGCGTCGAACGAGTGTCAACTTGAGGACATGTTGCATGATGGTTTGAAGAACTATGCAAACAAGGCCGTTATTGGGGCTAAGGGCCCAGTCGATGTGAAGGGTTCCCGTCGGACACTAGCGAGGTGGATCAGACACTATTGAAGGGAAGCGACCCCGAGGCGGAGCTCCAATGTGTTATAAGTGATCGATGGTGAGGGAAAAGACAGCCCGGTGGATCTCGAGGCTTTCATAGCCTTTTGGCTTTCTCAGTTCGTCTTGGAGGGTTTTCCTAATCACAAGGTGAACAAGCAATTATTTTCGATTGCAATAAGGGTGGCGCATGAAGTCATGATCCCGTTAGCCCCCATGTTCTTAGGGAATCAAAACCGGGTTCTACATGAGGTTCATGGTTATGTATCTAAAGGATGAGGGAACCCGAAACCGGTTGAACCGACCTCCA
>JAUPMG010000004.1:18351015-18378920 GCA_031762675.1 Pachysandra terminalis
GCTGATTCTTAACCCCATTACTGAATTTCTACCGAAAATAAAGGGGTTTTTTGGTTTATCTTTTTCATAGTTGTGCGACACGGCTGATAGACGAATCTTGCAGAATCGGTCGCGCGTCCGTGTCCGAATCGGTGTCCACACGTATGGACACGCGATTCAGAAGGCTAACAGCCGAATCTATGTAACACAGCTCAAAAGTATACCAGTTCCTTTCCAACCAGATTGCCAAAAGAACAGCAAAAAAAAATAGATGCACATCAATATGCCCCTAATACCCAGAATAAGAAATTCCACTGATGAAATAGACAAATGACACTCTTCGATATCACCCAAACTATCCCGATCAACCTCAGGAAGAAAGATCAAATATTCATCGGCACTCTATAATGAACAAAAAGGTGATCAATAGACTCAACCCTGCCTCATGCACATGAAGTAAACATGTGGAGAGATCGCTAAACATTTCCCACGTCTCTGGAGGTCATCATAGGTATTAATTCTATGTAGCATAGTAGCCCACATAAAGGCTCTGATTTTTAAAAGAACATGTGACTTCCAAATCAAGCGCCAAGGAAAAAGGGGTGATGAAAGATCCCTATCTAAGCAAATGGACAAAAAAAAAGGTTTAGTCAAAAAACAACACCTAGGAGCAGGCAACTTCACGAACTCAAAAAGAACAGCCAACTTTACCAAATCAGTCGGACGAGGATCATTCCTAAGAGGAAGATTCCAAACCAAACCCTCATGGAACCAGGAAACCATGCTATTGAGACAGTTTCTACCTGAAGTCTCACTCGAATAACTCCTCCCCAAACCGCTATTCCATTAAATTAGGTACAGCGACTAGGTTATATTATGTTGAATTATCATAGTTTCCATAATATATCACTGAACAAATTATATTTTAAATATTGGAACCGCTTATATGCTTATATATAATTTCATAGAAGCTTCCATTCCAAATTAATGCAGATAAAAGTTTGGAGCAGATTCTCAAATAAATTGCAAAATCATTCCAAACAAACAACAGCAGTCCTAGGTTCAAATGTAAGAAACATTTCTCGAGAGCCGACTCTACCTTCTTACGTGCATGCAACTATCAGCATTTATAACAAATGTGAACACATCCTCACATTATAGGTGAACATAAATTGGATATGTATTTCTCATCTAGCTGACAATCATCTCACATGAGCATTGAAGAGAAACAACTCAGTTTTTAAGCCCTTACTATGGGAAAAAAATGATATCCCACATATATGCTAGGGGAAACGTCATCAAGATAAACAAGATAATCTAAGAACTGTCCAAGAAGAAACTTGGAAGTCCCCTGAAAAGGAACCAGGAAAAAATTCTGGCTGTTTGATAAAAACAAAGAACGACCCAAGTTATGCAGGGCACTAGAAAAGGCACGTCAACCTAGCCACTTGTTAGGAATCAACTGTTCTGTTTGGCCCTTGCAACCTTCTAGCTCTCTTTTTTCACTTGACAATTTCTCACCTTCAAAGTGTTACTAGTTCCTTATCCACACCCTCATTTCTTTCTATTTTTATCACCATTATCTAGTTCTTTCATGGTATTAATAAGTTTTAAGTTCCATTTTAGTGTTACCACACCCTAGTAGCACGGTCATGTTTCTTTGCTAATTTTCCCTGTTTTAAATGCTTTGGCTCATTCTCTAATTCCCTAATTAGATTCTTTGCTCTTCTTAAGTTCTGTATTTATTCCAGCTTTTCTACATTTGGCTTGAAACAATAGGTTCTCAGAAAATTCAATGTTTTATATTCACTTTCTCAAACTGGTGAATTTGGGAGAATGATTGGAGTTTCGAGGAGTGAAATTAGAAAACCAACCAAGTAATATGAGGGTCAATGGACCAAACATGTGTTTGGTACATGTTGCAAATTAATTCGAAGAAATACTACATGTCATCTGTTCAGATACAAGGACCTGATAAACTAAGAAAGGAAAAAGGTACATATATATTGATAAAATTTAGATTTTCAAGGAGATAATTACCATTCCTTAGATACTCTGGAGGCGTATAAGCAAGATTTGTGCTATAACTTTTTCCATCCCTGCTGTTTTTCATGAGGCCAAAACATGAAAGCCGTGGATCACCATCCTGTAAAAATCATTCAATCAAAAACCTTTCTCCTACTAAAATCACCTTACATATCTCTAAGTTACTGGGAAAAAAAAAAAGAAAAGAAAAAGAATTCATATGTCAAAGAAATGATTTTTTTTATAACAAGTATAGATATTGTCCATTAACTTTGAAAAAATAAATGAATTACAACACCTGGTCAAAGAGAACTCTGTAAGCATTTAGGTCATGGTACAAAGGACGGCCTTCAGTACTACAATAATCCAATGCTTCAGCAATGAATAATGCAACTCTTAGACGCATAGCCCACTCGATGGTTTGATTTTCCCCTGCCAAAAGATGGTGAAATCGGACTTAAAATCATGACATAGAGTAAAAAAAAAAGGACAATAGAATATCAATTGCTTCATTCTTTCACAATTTAGAAACTCATACGAGGGGAAGCAAAACAAATTATGTAAAACCCACACCGCAACATGTGCATTCTTATCCATATATACTACACCAATTGAGTTTGTAAACCAAATAGACTACGTTCAGTCCACCACTCATATTGGACACACTCTAGCTTACAGCACCCATATGTTTTTTTTTTCTAAACACCACCTATTTACCATCAACCCTAACCGAGAGCGACCCGTGAGAACAGTAGAATGGAAAGAAACAAAGTTACAACAACTTGAAGAGGCAAAATGCTGCCACATTTCATCATCTATCCATATTTTTTCTCTACTCATGCAGTCCACCTCAGTACAGTGAAAATCAACAATGGCAAATGAAAAAAGAAAGTATTTCTGCTATTAAAATCCATCAACCAATCATCTCAAACTATGAAAAAGAAAAATATTCCCACTCAAATTTGCATTCTGTAAGTTCATCAACTAATCATCTCAAACTATAAAGTTAAAAATAAAAATTTAAAAAAAAAAAAATCTCAGTCAAATCTGCATTCTGTAATAGAAATTAGTAAATTTAGAGTAGAGAAATACAGATCCACTGATCAAAGTCCGTACAGAAAATAGCAAAATCGAACCAATTAAAGAGAAAAAGGAGATATACAGTGAAATAGATGCTTCGCTAGGGTATCGTTAGGCATGTACTCAGCAACGAGCAACCTCTCATCACCATCACAGCAGTATCCGATCAAATTAGCGAGCCTCCTATGGCGCAGCTTCCCAACGCCCCAAGCTTCCTCCTAAAACCCAAGAACACAGCACAAAACTCCTTCATAACCTAAAAATTCACAGCAAAACAGAAAAGGAACGAAGAAGGAAATGAGAGAAAGAGCGACTACCGCGAACTGCTTGGGATCCGGCCAAGCCATCTTCGTAAATTTCTTGACGGCGATCCACCGGCGGTTCTGAAGACGGCCCTTGTAGACGAGATTGGAGGCTTTCTCACCGCTCTCAGATACGATGAAGTCTGAGCTGAAGTTCTTGGTGGCCGCTTTGAGGTCGGAGAGGGAGAACTCGGAGAACGGAGGGACTTCACCGGCAGCGACCGCGGGGAAGTTGGAGCCGGAGGAGGGTGGAGGGTGGTTGAACGGAGGGTTTTGGTTGTTCTGGTGGTGCTGCTGCTGGTGTTGCTCTTTTTCTGGGTGAGTTTCTGTTAAAAAAGACGATTCGCAGCAACCCATGACTCGGTTTAATTGGCTCAGGCCTTGTTAGAGAGATGAGAATAAACCATTAAAAAAGACAATCAGGAATTGGGGTTGGAGGAGAAGGAGAGACTAGAAAGAGAGTGTTTTGGCTGTCTCTGTCTATCCACCCGTGTGTGTGAAAGGGAAAGAAAAAGAAAGAGATCTACGATGAAAGTGGGGTTCTTTCTCTTTCTCGTTCTCTTACCTTCTAAGCTGATGACGCCGGTCTCTCTCTCTCTCTCTCTCGTTGCATTGTTTTTACTGCTATTGAAAAGCCCTTAGGCAAGAAGAATAATAAGTTATTGGAAAGCCCAAAGCATTTATTGTGTACATATCCCTTGCGCACACCATTTGGTTTGCCTTTGATATTCTTGTCTGGTAAATGGATAATCGCTCAAACATGAACAAATATTCTATGGGCATTATGGACCACCCAAAATAAGGAAAATGTCAATCCTTCATCTATACAAGTTATTCAACAAATTCGGCAGCTGAACTTTTAAATGAGGATCAAAACAATATACACAAATATACAAATATCTGTGGTTCGGCAAAGCCTACATTAACGGGAGAGAAGAAATTTTTATTACGTCAAAAATGAATTAGGGTTGTAACTTATATTTCTACCCGATATAAAAGACAAATTTTTAATATACCTTTACTGTATTATGGGCTCCTCTTCTCTCCGTCCCATAGGGTCTCTCAAGGACAATCCAGACAAGGCAAGAGTGGGAGGATGTTGTAAACATGGTGTTGGCCACTTTCTTTGAAGATTCTAATTGTATTTGGGATGCACTACAGCTTTGGTTGTTGAGTTTCAAGCAACTCAAGAAAGTCTTATAATGGCAAAACCGATGGGCTATTCAAAAATCATCTTTGAAGGTGATTCATATGTGGTTATCGACATTCTACAAGGAACCTTTCAATGCCCATGGAGATTGCAATCTCTGGCTTAACAATGCAGAAGACTACTAAACCCTTTTCTTCTTGTAACTATTGTACCGTGTTTGGAATCTTGGATTTTGAGAGAGATTAAAAGAAATGCTGAAGAAACCGTTCTCTTGTTTGGTTGAAGAGAGAAAGAGTTGGAGAGAGTGATTTTGAAAGAACACAAGTTTGATTTTTTTTCTCTTTGAAGATCTAAACATTTCTCCTCATAAAATTAAAGATTTTAGCAGAAAAGAAAATAAAGGGTGGAGAGTTACCCTCCAATGCTCCAACCTAACTTGCAATTAGAGGTGACAAAATATGATCCGACTCATTATCCCTAATATTTTAGCGGGTTCGGATTGAAAAAAAAAAAAAAAAACATAATTTTCTATATCGGGTCAATCCAATTCCGCCTGAATAATAAATGGAATGGGATGGGTTGACTAGTTTACATCATAAGCTTGTCAGCCCATTAGAACCCGAGTGCCCCCTTTATTAAAGGGGTTGGGTTAGGTCGTCCACATAATGACCCGAACCGAATTCAACGAAACAATAAACAGATTGGATTGAGTTGATAGGTTTAAGTATATTAAATGAGTGGCTTCGGGTCTACTATATATTAATCCGATCCAAACCTAAAAGAAAAATAAATGGGTTGGGTTGATGAGTTTATATTATAAATCCATCAACTCACTCGAGTGACCTTTAATTAAATGGACGAGTTTAGATTGGCCATATATTGATCTGACCCGACCCAACCAGACCGAAACCCAACTGATTTCCACCTCTACTCACAAACTATAAGAAGAATTCATCAAAAATCGTCGGATCTGATTTTCTTTTCTTCATATTTATCACCTCAACCAAACATGTAAAACAAAATAACTTTCATTTCCACTTCTTTTTCTTCTAAAATCCAAACTTCCAAACATCCTGAGAGAGGAGAATCAACATGGAGGATTGTAGATTTTTCTTGCTTTTGGATCAACAGAGAGCCCCATGTTATTTGTATGTAAATCCTCCATGACAAACGTCTGGGCGGCCGCCACAGACCGACTCACCAAACCTATCCTTGAGAATCTTTAAATAGGACTAAAAGATAAATCTGAACTCATATAAATTTGTAAAGAAAAGTGCTATCAATATAATACAAAATTAGACATCCCGAATGGGTGGTCCATGTAACTATATATCGTATGGAAGTAAACCACGAGTGGGTTGCCCCAATGGTTTGCAGCTGGTGCTTCGTGAAGTATCAAGTATGGAGTTCAATTCTTGGAGAGGCCATTTCACTTTAGGCCACTGGAGGCTTATCTGTGATGCGCGTAAACTAGCCCCGACACCGTTATCAAAAAACCAAAAAAGTAACTATATATTATATGGATCGTCAATATTTTGAACTCTGTTTTAGATTCAATAACTTAATTATTGCTGTGTGTGTTAGCTGGGTTAGTGACTTACAGGGTCACTCAAGGAGACTGAGGACTCAAAAGCTTGATTGGATTGGTGACTCCTTGCCATGAATCCATCAATCTTCACAATGGAATTCAGTAATGATGTATAGCCCATATAATAGGTGGGTCCAAGCTAATAATGGACACCGTACTAGGAGGAGTTTGGATTCTATTTCTCACGTTTTACTACTATATATTTAGGTACGTTTCAAATCAGATCAATGATCATGATTTCTGATCACAACACCAGATCTGGAAAGCCTGATCTGATGAGACTGCGAATTCTAAACGTGACTGCTTATTTGCTTGTTTAGTCTTTAATAAAGCACATTATAAAATTTGATGCAAAGGAAAGCATATAATAGTAAGATCCACTAAATAAGCATGATTGGATTGGACGGATTTCTATTCACCTGATTACATCTTATTTTATTTAGAAATTCACCTGAGTTCTTCAAAAATTATAGCCAGTAAAATCACATAGATCAAGCTGATCTTTGACATGCATGATCTCTTCTATTGGTTCTGATCCTTTCTAAAAGCAAATCAAGAACTCAACTCTACAACTAAGACCTTGTGGGTGAGTTTTGCCTTTCGTGTGGGGTCGGGAGCTCAGTGATTGGTTGGTGGGGATCAGAGCACGTTCGAGGGATCCTGAGTTTTCCAGAAGAGCAGATCTCAAGTCAAGTGATCCGAAAATGTGCCAACCCTATATCCTCATAGGTGCGAGTGACGGTCGTTACGACTCTGTTAGTTGTCATAATGGCCAGGCATCCCGGACTCTCTTTTGAGCGCGCCTGCTGAGGGGGTGACACCTCGAATAACGGACCTCCGTCCCAGGCCTCCAATCCACAAGCCCACGACATCTCCCGAGATTTTCCTCTCACAGGTACTAATGCCGCTGGTAGTGTCTCTTGTAGCTACGTGGTGCGAGTTTGACCGTACGCGTGGCCATTCCATATGGGGTATCTACAGACCTTTAATGGATTCTTAAGCATTTTTTATATCTTCTATTTCCACACCTCCACCACCATTAAGAATAAACTTCCATCATCATCCAGTTCGAACATAAACGAGATTTCAATTACTTAATAGTGACTTACATGGAACAGAAGACGAAGTCAGTCTCTTTGCAATCAGATATTATACTCCATCCCAAAACCAAGAAGATCGAGGATGGAATCTAACTTTGCTGCTGCTACACATTGCCAGAATTAAAAGGCAATTAAGAACCAAACCACACAAAAGAAAAGAAGAATACTGAATCGAATTCCCTTCGATTGCTACTAGGCATACGAATCCAGTAAAAAAAACACCAAAAGATGTGCTCTGATGGATGGTGAGATGGACATCCTACACTAATTGCTAGCTTGTAAACTGTACTTCATCGTCAGCACCACCACCTACCACCACAGCCACTACCGGACCGGCAAGCCGGTTGACAAAGCCAAGAAAATTAGACCACTTAGAGGGCAGATAAGAGCTGAGTATCTCAATGTTATCATATTCTTCTAACATTTCCTTTGTAATCCCTGCAACATTTCCTATATAATTGATCCTTATAGCAACCTTCTCTCCCTTGTACGTCAAGCACTTTCTGTCCAAAGCTTAACATTAAAATTTGTGTTTCAAACACACTTGTTTTTAGAAAGACAATTTTACCTTTATATCCTTCCAACCTCTACACTTGAATTATACCCATAATCACAGTGACCCCTACATTCTGAGTTTTTAGTTTCTCTTGATCACAACTTTAAAAAGCATTCACAAAGTAGCCTTTGTGTGTCAAGAACACTCTCTGAAAGTCTCCCTGTATGTTGTTCTTTGCCTATGATGGTGTCAATGGGTTAGGGGAGGGGGTAGAGAAGCAAAAAACATATTCTCAGAATCTTTACATAGTCTGCTTCAGGCTAAAAGATAAAACAGAAACAAGATTCTTACGAATTACAGGCCAATTGAACTCATATGGCCTTTCCATGCTTTAACTCAGACTCAAGTGTCAAAAAAAGTCTGTACAATAGTTAACTCATTTATAGATAGATATAAACAAAAGTGCTATCAATATTATACAAGATTTAGACATCTCGATGAGCCGATGACTTACGTCAAGCTCTATGGCCCCCCTAAACATAAACTTAAAAACTCATCCTTGTGCAAAATTGAATGAAAACGACTTGAACAAATATCTTGTCACCAGTTGGCCTGTGATCCCTTGTATGCAAATCATGATTGTTTGAACCTTTGGCTCTGTGAGACGTCTTCTGGTGTTATTCACTGGTAATACAGCCACTCAAACCCTTCTTAAATGCAAAGCTGGCTCACTTCCAACTCACAAGAAACACAGAGAAATGAGTTGGAAGGCTCCCCTTAAACTGCAACAGAGGAATCTCAAACTTAGCAATCAACACCCCCAGGTTGACCCAGAAACAAAGTTGCCAAATCAACAGCACCCCTAGAGTGATCAAATCAGTACCCGATACAGGAAATAGTTATTTGTATCTAGCTTCCGTTCAGCATCCAACTCTCTCCCTTTCAGTACAACCAACGTCCTAGAAACAGACGTCATTAGTGTCGGTACATATGCAAGATCTTCTCTCAACAACCTTGGCAAGTAACCATCTCAAGAACAAAGAATCTGATGAATCCAGTCGCCTGCAGCAGAGATCAAACATCACATGGTTTGATTCATACCCCATTTCACTTCGCCGAGAGAGGCAACTCCTCCTCTGGATGACGAGAGATTGAACAAAAAATAAATAGCCCACGATAGTACCTTGCCTCGGTCTTGTAGGCATCAAAAGGAAGCTGCCCCTTTCCAACATTATGGAGGAGAAAACTTCCAAGAACTTGTATCCAAAATGAGGGCTCAAACCCGGCATGGAATCTTTCCCTCCCACCTCCAAATTCTGGTAATCTTTAGGGAGAAGTACAGAATCCACTAAAACAGATATCAAATGCATGAAGTATAGTCTACAAAGTACAAACCTATGGAATTTTCGCATTTTCTCGAGCAAGTTTATATTCTTCACTACGTGTCTGGAGCTCCTCATAAGCTTGCACGAAGTTGGCCGCAAACCTCTCCATGGTCTCAAAAATCTGTTTCAAACCCGATTGTAGACTACCAATATTGGTAGTGTCACTCTGGTGCACAATATGTCCAGGTATTGTAAGACCACTGCCCACCCCAGAGACCAGAACCATCTGTTTGTCTAATGCCTGGATTGCTTTTTGTATCTTTTGCTCCTCTTTCTCCAAGCTCTTAACTTTCATATCCATATCCTTGTTTGCCATTGTCCTCTGACGCAGATCTACCGTATGTTGCTCATACAGACGAAGCACACTCTCGGCAAAAACCCGCATGGCATTAACTACCTCCTTCTCTGAAATCCTATCCATGGATTGTGACCACTGATTACAAATCACAAAGACAGGGGGTGCACCGATCCTACCAGGTGAGAAGGGAGCTATCCCATCAGGTGTTTCTTCAGGTTCATAGTGAATACATTTGAGAAGCCAACTGTTCAAGGCTCTGACAAATCCCTTCTGGGTACTTATCCAACTGGAGAAGCCTGAAATCCAGTCAATAAGCTCCATTTCAAGCTTCATTGTGGCTTCAAGATGAACATCACTAAGCTTTTTGTGGGATGAAATGGCATCCAGGCTTTTAGCTTGTGTCATAGCCTGGCTTTGATTTTGATGGCATTCAAGCATAACCTTCCACATTCTAACTAGCCTGAAGCAAAGGAGTACGAATTAGCAACCATTAAACATGTAAAACTTTGACATCAATAAGTAACAATTAAATGGATATTTACATCAGTGTCAGAACAAAGAAGAATAACTGTTAGTTATAAACGTGGCAGATATTGAAAAGGCACTTGCAGAAAGTCCCAAGAAAGTAACACATCAAAAATCCAAAAATCTTTACAATAGTATTGCAGTAATAAAGAAAACAAATAAATACCACTAAAAACAAGAAAAAAGAGAAAAAAGAGAAAGAGACCAGCAACACATTCTCAGATATGATTCTAATGAGTTGTCCAATCAAGTTGATTTATTTTCCCCTTAAGTTTTTTTTTGGTTGGTAACTTTATTTTCCCTTTAGGTTGAATCACAGAATTCTCTACTAACATTAAGCAAACCCCAATAAGAAAACGGCATATCCCTGGCTTCAGAGCATCCTCTCTCTATTAACTTGTGAACCTGAACCTCCTTCAGTAAACAAAATAGGTAACAAGATTGCCTGAAATTGGGATTGACGACATCATTCTAATTCCGCCATCACAATTTGTCGAAAACCGAATCTTCACTCACATTAAAATCATTTCTAACTAATTTCATTCCAATCCATTTTTCGGGGTCTTCCTCTAGCCCTTTACGATCACATCTTCTCACAAGAGCCTCCCTAGGTCTTTGCTTACATGCCCAAACCTTCTTAACTTACTCTTTCTTTTATCTCCTCTGAGAGCAACTCTTACTCTCTCTAGTATGGCCATTCCGACCTTTGCTAATTTCCAGATTTCTTCTCAACATACTCATCTCAGCTATACCCATCCTACAAGCATGTGTAATAATAATCATCAAATAAAATTTTCCAGTTAGCTGGATGACAATACCTGGGTCACATAAACCATGCCGCTCTAATTCTTTGTGTAACACCTCTTCAATATCCCCCACTCTTTGGATAATGGATCCAAGCTGATGTAAGTACTTACTTATGGGGTCTCTTGATTCTCAATTCTTAACATTGCATGACCACAAACCACCACGAGCATTTGTACTAAAGCCTTTTTTTTTAATCGATAACCATTCGTACTAAAGTAGCACTCCATATAGTCATCTTAATTTCTCTTCAAATATAAGCCAGCAATTCACCCATAATCAACAGAAAAATATAAGGGCTCATAGATGATCCCCGATGTAACTTTGTTGTTATCAGAGGTTAAGATACAATTCAAAATACCAAATTTACTCACAAATTTTGACAATAAGGATTCTAACTGAGGCATTACTCTAGTGGAATTATATAAAAGAGGAAGTGCAACTAAGCATTACTGAATTAAGCACCATGGCACCGAAAAGCCCATTCACCATTTGGACAGAAAGAAAAAAGCAAAAGAAAAAGAAAGGAATATAAATCGGTAGGACAAATGAAATTCCACCTAATTAGAACCCTTCTCAGGTCACATTGAGAACAATACCATAACCAAGACACCACATTGTGTCAAGAGAATTTATATATCGTCACCAAAACCTACTCAATATTTTCCCTCTCCCAACAATACACAGGATTTTAGAAGCATATGCCTAAAATTTGAAATCTTACGCATAATGCTAGGACCTTATTTCTAAATAAATGCTAGTGAAGTATGAATAACCAGAAGAATTGAAGTTATCAGCCTTATTTTATTTTCTCCCATCTTTAGAACTGATCCCTTCAATCCTTTAAATTTAACCCTTAGCTCACCTCCAGCCCTCCAATGCACAGAAAACATCTAAAATTCCTCAGTCCTTGAGCACAACAAGACATCAAACTTAAATATAAAAGGCAAAGGAAAAAGGGGTGCAAAATGATAAATTAGAATTAGCAGTACATACTCTTGAATTAATCCATTTAGCTGTGGCCACAAATCTTCATCCCTCAACTTATTTATTTTGACAGATATCTTTTCAACAACCTGAATTGCAATTCTCATTTTTGTGGATAAACTCCTGATTAAAGTTCGAGTTGAATCAACTTTATGCGCCTCGGCACCCCTTTCATCCAAACGTTTCAGCCGCCGGCACTTCCTCTCATGGATTATTCGCATCTTCTCCTCAGCCTGCAAAAGCCAAGCCAATGAAGTTTTCAATTTAGGAATAAGGATTGTATAAACAAGAATGGGCATTGCATAAAAAAATAAAAATAAAAACATTTTAATTTTCCCTTAAATGTAGCAAAACTTTTCCTTAAATGAATATTTCTCTTATCTTGAAATTTTTAGTATAATTTTTTACAAGAAATATTGCAAAATAGCAAATCTCCATCGAAATTTCCTTAATCAAAGGTACAAATTTTCCTTCAAAATCAAAATCTAAGTCCATGTAAAGAAGTACAGAACACAGTCAACACATTAATTTACCACCAAATCACAAAAGAAAACTTGACAAAAGTCACCAAAACATCAAGTTCCACGCATTATGCAATAAAATTCTAACTGCTTGAAAGAAGAAACATATGGCAATGGTTTGAGAGAGAGAGAGAGAGCAATGCACACACACACACACATATGAGCTGAGGCCCCAAGTGTCACAAAGTACAAAATTGACGCTGTCAACCAACTTTGAATTTCCCCAAGTAATGCCAATGACCATATAATGAATGAAAATAAGTTAGGTAGGCAACAATAATCAAGCACAAAGCATCATACCTTAACTTCATTATAAAGTTTCCTCTCCCAGATGTCTAGCTCTTGCAGGGTAAAAGAAAGACTCTTAGTCCTCATCCCTAAATCTTCGTTAAAGCCCACTAGAACAGAACCAGCCTCAGCACTTTTGGAAGTAGAAGGTTGTGAGGATACTACAGCCAATGAAGGAGTAATCGCATGCAACATCTTAGAAGACACTGCATAAAATTCGTAAGTTAACAAAACCAATAATGGAAATTAAAAATTATGGCGAATAAATAGCATATAGATCTCAAATTAACTAACAAAACCAAGAAATGTCCGAAAGTTATTGCAGATAAAGTGAGGCAAAACATTTAAGATAGTTAAGGAACTAATTTTACTTTGAGGCTCTGTTTGAATTGTCGGAAAATTATGAAAAAAAATATTATATTTTCTTGAATTGCATAAAAAAATTATGTTTGTTTCAACGGAAAATCATAAAGTACAGAAAAATGTTTTAATAAATTTAAAAAAAAATCTGAAAAACAACTTTCGAAAAAATCTACCAGAAGATATTTTCTATCATGATTCACGACCGTCCTTTTTCTCAAAGCAATCCGATAATCTCTCTCTCTCCTCTCTCTCACACACACGCACACACGTATGACACAACCCTCTTCTCTCTCTCTCTCTCTCTCTCTCTCCACACCCCCACCACTACAATATTGACCGTATATCTGTCTGTAGTTTCTAAAAAAGAATTCCATCCTCGTTTCAAACAACAAGAAAATACATAAAACAAATATTTCTGTAAAATATTTTACAGAATTTTATTTTCTTTGTTTTCCGCAAAACAAACAGAGCCTGAGAGTCATCTTCTGCAACGAGTTTCAGTTTCACTTATTTGAATCTTAAAGTGAAATAAAAATACAGAAAAAAAATACAAGTTAGTCTCCGATCTGCTGTGAATTTCGATTTGACTTAAATTTTGAAGTGATGATAGAAATACCAAATTACAAGTTGTGCGTGAATTCCTACCTTTATATACAGAACTTTTCCGGTGATACGAAAGCTTCTCCACCTCAAGCAGCTTTGAAACCCCATTTCCAGACACTGAAGCTTTCTCAAAATGAGCTCGAATAATCATCATGACCTCCGAGACCACCGGAGAACCACCTCCAGCCTTAGAAGCAGACACGTTGCTCTTCTCCTGAGGCTTCTTCTCATTAGCACCTGAACTTGAACGCACCTCATACTCCACTCCACCATTCTCCACCGATACGCTCGGCTTCGTCTGGTAAAACGCCACCCCGTCATTTCCCGCCTTTTCCTCATCAGCAAACTTCTGGTTTCCATGAACTTCCTTCACTACTTCACGCTGGTGATAATCTTCATCCTCCAAATCAGGGATCCCTTCCTCCTCCCTCACCTCCTTCGAATCACGACTAGGAGTGTAAGCAGAGTAATATTTATTAAATCCGTCAAACGGGTTCAAGAAATCCCACGGTGAGTTCCTCGGCGGCGAGGGAGGAGGCGGAGGTGGTTTCGAAGTCGAAGCATCCGCCGCCGCAGCCGGCGGTGGAGGAGATGACGAACCATATGGAGGGTAGCCATAATAAGGATAAGAACCAGAATAATAGTTAGGGTTAGGGTTAGAGTAAGGATAATAAGAAGAAGATGATTCACCGGTATATACAGTCTCGGGACTCATCGGCCGCTGTTCGTACACCACCGACGGCGTGGCTTGATTCTTCATGAAATTCATCGTCATACGGCCACCTGGAAACGAATCTACGGTTTCTTGACCAGCATAATCGTAGTGACCGTGAGAAGGAGAATGCAGAGGCGACGAATTACCGGAATGCAACTCGTCATCGTCGTCGTCGTCGTCGTCGTCGGAATCTGAATCTGAATTTGAATGGAAATGAAGGTGAGAACCGGAATTAGAGTGGGAGTATTGAGCCGGAGGAGGCGAAGGTGAAGTGAGAACGGGATCGCCTTTCCTTTGAGTCGGAAGAATCAGGACTGTCGGAGAAGGAAGGGAAGCAGAGTAATCAAGATCTGGGTCGAAGAATCGGTGCAAGGAGAGACCGATTTGTCTAAGGGAGTGGATGTAAGCGGCGTGAGCATTCGCGAGGAGGAAGCGTTGCTGGATTGCCTCTTCGAGGAAGTGGCACCGGTGGCGGCAGAGAGCTACGGCCGGGAGGTCGTCGAGCTTCGAGCTTGTACAGCCCATTCCCGGCCGGCAAACCGAAACCCTAACAAGAGAGAGAGAGAGAGAGAGAGAGAGAGAGAGAGAGAGAAGATCCAGAGAATCTCTCTATATTCTGAATAAGTTAGGATTATTGTTCGAAAAAGGAAATGGGCGACATGGGCGGTGGAGAATGAGTGAGCGAGAAATCTAAAAAAGACATTTTAGGGTTTCGAAGAGAAGAAGAAGAGAGAGTAAAGAATCTAGATATTGGAAATCTTGACAGCGAGGAGTCTGTCGTGGGGTTTGTAAGGTTGCACTTGCAGCAGAGAGGGATGGGTAGTGTGGTAATATTTTTCTATACTCTTTTTCTTCTTCTTGTTTTGGGACTTTGGGTAAGAAAAGACGGATTTACGGTCCTTGTATGTAATGTAAAGTGTAGTTCAGCACCAACTTTTGGATTTTGAAGGTTGGTGGAAAAAGAAAAGTAGTGGGTCTGTTGGCGGAGATGGCTCTTTGACGACTGCTTACTTCGCCGCCACGCCCACCACGACGGTTTTGGTCTTTGTTTCTGGAGACTTGGTTCTAAAACCGTCTTCCGAAAATACCCTTTCAATGCAAACAGGAAACTAGGAAAGGTGCTTTTTTATTTTTTCGAATAGTGATGGCAATAGGGCGGATTAAATTGGTAACCCATCCTCTGATAAAAATTAGGGTTTGATAACCCGTGAGTTAGGTTAGGATTTCACTCAACCTACCCGGATGTTATTTATCAATAATTTAAATATGTATTTTATATATGAGATATATATTTTATGAATAAATATCTTTAAAAAATAAATATTTAATTTTAAAAAAATAAATGTTTTTTAAAAAAAAGCTTGCAATCAAGTCAAATCAGTTCTGTTTTGCTACCACAACGATAGAATTAAGAGCTGGTTTGGCATTAAACATTTTGTTTTTTTTTTTTTGGAAACAACTTCTTGAAATAAAGAGATTAAGAGGAGATGACTTCTCGGACAGTGGCACGACCCATGAAGTCATCCTTCAGAATCTGAGCAATACAAGAAGGGGGTGAGGTGAACCTTTTCAAAGACAATAGCGTTCCTTGGAAATAGCATAATTAGCCAAACAGTCGATTACAAAATTATCCTCTCTAGAACAGTGAAGAAATATCTAACATTAGACAAGTAATTAATGAGATATCTGGCCTCCACAATAAGTCCTTCAATTCTCCAAGCATTGGATCTTTCGTTGTGGTTAATCAGTTGGATGATAACCAAATAATCTCCTTTAACCTCTAAATAGGAGATGCCCAAATGCAAGGTCATTCTGAGACCCTCAATGCAGGCACGAGCTTCAGCAATTACAGTAGTAGTTGAACCAAGAAGGAGAGATCTGCCCTTGTCGTTAATACAAAGACAGCCTGCAGCCGCTTTTCCTGATACATCCTTTGTCACCCGTCAAAATTAAGCTTAATGTAGATTTCTCGAGGAAGTTTCCAAATGATGAAGACAACCTCCCTAGAACGTGCCGAGCCGAGTCTTTAGCCTTGATTAGCTAACAGAAATCATGTTGTAGAACCTTCAAAAAAATCAATAGAACCAGCCTCTACTCGCCCCATTGCCATCCCTACTTTTGAATGAAAACATCTTATAACAACAAATATAAATGTGTTTGGTTAAGAGTTGCAATTCGAATCAATTTCGGGAATTTGATGCGCAATTCTAAATGAAATTTAGGGTTTATTATCAATCAGATCAATTCAAAGAAAATTCCAATGCAAATAAATTCGGGTCGGATTCGATATTATGTAGGGGATGATTATAAACTTATTATTCTTTTTCTACTTAAAATTTTTAATGGAACCGGATATTATGTTAAAAAACCAAACTGTGGTTCACCAGTAAAGAATATATTTTTATTATTTTAGTAAAAAAGTGGATCAAATGCGTGTCATATGGAAAACAATAAATAATAAGGGTAAGTTCGTCTTTAGACAAAAGATTGTAGTCAAATAAGAAATTTGAATCGGCACTGAATGAGAAATCGAATTTGGAGACGTCAAACGTTATCAAACTGGAATTGACGCAGCCTGAATCCTGATCTCATCTCATTATATATATCTGCTTCACGTTCATCTATTATGGGAACCTCCTCCTCACGAGCATGGAATTCCAGCCCCACGAGCGCACCAGGAAAGGGGAAGGTCGGTGCAGGACAAAAGCTATGTCATGTAACATGCTCTCTCTCCCTTTAGAAAATTATGTTTCTTATTCAGGGAGTTATTTTCTCAAAAGAGTAAAATATTACATTAATAATTCATGAGGTTTGGTAAAAATTATGGGAACCTCCCCTCACAATTTTCAAATTTCACTAATTACCCCTCACATTTTGTTGTTTCTAACATTTACCTTTGTAAGGATTTTTTTATTACACATAATGAATCTAATAATTTTAGATATTCTACCGGTCTAAAGTTAGTGATTTATCAAAATAAGAAAGTAAATGTAGGAAAGTGAAATTTTTCTTTCTTGGAAGTTGTTTAATTGTACCAATTTTTTTTATAAAAATCTTGATTTTGATGTTTGATTAACAAGAATGGATGAGAATAGTTTCCATCTATCCATTTTACCCTTCATCAAGAGGAAGGAAGCTTTGATGTTGAAAGGGTAGAGGAGAGAATGTGCTTTTTTCTTCTTTCTTCTTTCTTTTTCTTTTTAAATTTGTTTCCTTTTAATCAGAAAATGAAAAGAGGCAATTTGTTGCAATCAAAAGAGTCTAATGGAAACACACTTTTTGGATATCCAAACACTCACAAAATGCAAAAAAAAAAAAGAAAAAGAAAATTATCTTTCCTTTATGTTCTCATAAAATCCGGCTAACAAAATGAGGTCATAGAAATTTTTGTTTCTTCTGTTGTCACAGACGAAAAACTTCTATGAACCTTGGATGTGTGAACTTCACAAGAGACATGTAGACGCCACAAAAAGGGTGACTGACATTTCTAAAATCTTAAGAGATCTGTAAACCCTAAACTGGCTTCTACCTTAACTAATGATGACCTCCTTTTTTTGTGAGTCCGCTTAGGACAGGTGTTAATCTCGTGTGAGGTTCACATAGTGCAAGTTCATATAAAGTAGAAAAATTTACACTTTGACCCTTGAGATTTCGACCACTTGCACTTAGATTTCTTGAATTTTGTAAAACTACAATTACCTCTTTTTATATGAAACCTCGTCGGTCATGAACTGATTTGGTGGTGTTAGGTGGTAGTGTGGTTGGTAGTGTGGGGTGGTGGATTTGAAAGATGTAATTTTATATTTTATTAGGGATAAATCCGTCTATAATTCTCTAAGATTTCATATAAAAAAGAGATAATTATAGTTTAACAAACCTCAAAGAGTCTAAGCGTAAGTGATCAAAACCTCAGGGATCAAAGTATAATTTTTCCTATAAGATATTCATCCCTTGTCACATTATTTTATTTACTTGTGTACGTTCACAAGCCATCAACCCATTAAAACAACAAGATCTGATATATATGAAGGTCAAAGTCAAACTTAGAAAGCAGTACGTACACGAGATGCATGGGTTCAAATGTGGTGAATTGACAACGTTATTACCAAAAAAAAAAAAAGAATTGACAACGTCAGGTTCAAATTGAATATCACTTTCTTATCGTCCATTTTAGTGATGATCAGCTCCATCTCAAACTATATATCTAGAATACATTATCAAGAATTACTTGCAGGGATTGAGCAAGAAGACTATCAACTTTACCAATTCAAGAAGTGAGATGGTTGGTGGTAGAGGTCGGGTCGGGTTATAATCAGGTTGAGGCTTAAATGGGTTGGATCGGATTTAACTCGTTTACTGATGGGTTTGGAAAATCTCAACCCAAATCAAACCTGCCCAAAAACGGGTCGAACTTGTCAACCTGTTTAAATTTTAATTAATTATTTATTTTAATTTTAAATTAATAAAATCGTAAATCTTTTTATTTAACATTATATTTTTAATAAATATTATAAAAAATAACAAAAAATAATAAAAACATTCTATTTAACATTAAATTTTTAATAAATATTATAAATAATAATAAAGGGGTCAATACGAGTTTAGCGGGTTGAGTCGCATTCGACCCGTTTACTAACAGGTCGACAAAACTTAAACCCGAACCCAACGCATTTAATAAACAAGTCGACCATAACCCGTTTAGTCGGATCACGTTTGCAGGTTGAGTCGTTAATTGCCAGCTCTAATTGGTGGGAAGAGTACTACGATGACTAGTTCGCTTATGAGAGAAGTAGTTGAATGCAATACTTTCAATAGTGGGTGAATAAATAAATAAAAGTACAAAAAGAATGTAAAGAAAGAATTGATGAACATGAAAATATTCCCCAAATATAGTAAACAGTAATCGTTAGGACGAGAGAAGCAGTTTCGAGATGGTTCATCAACTTTCATCATACATCTTGGAAAGTTTGATTTTGAGCACAATTTGCATATTAATGTAATCTATGAAGGCATGTTAAAATAGAAAGATAACCAGAGATGAAGAACACAAATCAAACACACACAAGATAGTCATTTGGGCTGCTTTTGTCATGGCTTCAATAAGTACTTGTTGCAACTTATAACTTATACAAGCACTTTTTAAAATTAAATATGTGTTTGGTAGTGCTTATGGGGGTAAGTGCTTACCCATAAGTAGTAAAGGAAGGCTACCCATAAAAGCAACTTCTCCCAAGCTCTTATGCATAAAGTTATTTCACAACTTTAGTAATATTTTTTTAATATCTATTTTACCCCTAAACTTTCATAAGCAATTAAATAAATGTCATTTTTAATAATATTTTTATAATACCTATTTTACTCCTAAACTTTCATAACTACTTAAATAAATGTATTTACCAAACGCTATTTCTTTCAAATAAACAGTTTATTGTTGCTGTGGATAAGTGTTCCATTGAACAACTTATCTAATGAGTGCTTATCTATAAGCACAAGTCGGGCCAACCGTAGCCTTATGTGGTTAGGCAATGATGTCTACGTCTACGGATTCACACCCAATTCTACTATTTTTAATGAGTTAAAAGAAAAAAAAAGTTGCAAAAACAGCGTCAAAAATATGATAAATATCATGTAGTTAAGACTAAATAAAATAATAATAATATTACTATTTTACCCTTTGACCTCTGATGGTTGGATCATCAATACTTCCAGAATGCCTCATTAACAACAAGGCATGCAGTACATTAACCCAAATCAACCAAACATTTACTCTCTCTCTCTCATCCACCATTACTATTATAATAGGGATAACAAGGTTTAGAAATTTCATGGATCTTCACTACATATCGAGATAGATTCAATAACAAAAACGTCAGTGATGACAGAAACGTTTATGATAGGTTGCTATAGCAACTAATGGCCAACACATGCTGAAGGAGCAAGCTTTTTAATGGTGTTTAAAAGAGTAGGTGAAGGAAAATGCAAATAAATTGTCAAGTTTCAGTTACAAAACCAAACACTAGCGTAATTAACAGTATAAATAAGTAGGATTAACGATTCTTAGGATGCGTTTGACACGGCTTTTACAAGTGTTTGTTTTAGCTTATAGCTTATTTAAACACTTTTTAAAATTAAAAGTGTGTTTAATAACACCTAATGGGTAAGTGTTTACCCATAAGCAGCAGAGGAAAGCCACCCGTAAGGAGAAGCTATTGAGAAAAGCTTCTTCTATCACTTATGCGAGAAGTTTAATAATATTTTCATAATACCTATTTTATACTTAAACTTTCATAAGCACTTTAATAAATGTTATTTTTAAACTTTAATAATGTTTTCATAATACCTATTTTACCCCTAAATTTTTATAAGCACTTAAATAAATATATTTGACAAACGCTAATTTTGTTAATTAAGCTGTTTATTAATGTTGTGGATAAGTGCTCTCATTGAGCCACTTATCCAATGAGTACTTATCCAAAAGCACAATCCAGGACAAACGCAACCTTAGCTAGATGTATTTTAGTTAGAAAAAAATGACTAAGAACAATGATCAGATAAGGAATGAAAGTATTCAAAATCGAAT
Source organism: Pachysandra terminalis (assembly GCA_031762675.1). Lineage (NCBI taxonomy): Eukaryota > Viridiplantae > Streptophyta > Magnoliopsida > Buxales > Buxaceae > Pachysandra > Pachysandra terminalis. Next base: position 18,371,805 of record JAUPMG010000004.1, read on the forward strand.
AGGGAAGTATATATAGAGCTGTCTATTGATCCATTGACCAATAGCTTTGCTAACGCTGCGTTTGCCCCGGCTTGTGCTTTTGGATAAGTATTCATTGGATAAGTTACTCAATAGGAGCACTTATCCACAACAATAATAAACTGCTTACTTGAAGAAAATAACGTTTGGTAAAATACATTTATTTAAGTGCTAATGAAAGTTGAGGGTAAAATAGGTATTATGAAAATATTATCAACGTTTAAAAATAATATTTATTTAAGTGCTTATTAAAGTTTAGGGGTAAAATAGAGGTATTTTAAAAACATTACTAAAGCTTAAAAATAACTTCCGGCATAAGTGATAAGAGAAGTTGTTCTCAAGAACAGCTTCTCCTTATCAGGGTAGCCTTCCTCTACTGCTTATGGGTAAGCACTTACCCATTAGGTGTTACCAAACATACTTTAATTTTGAAAACTGTTTAAATAAACTATAAGCTGAAATAAGCACTTGTTTAAGCCAGGTGAAACGCAGCCTAAGAATGTATAGGGATGAAGTACTTTTCCATTTTCTATTCTCGATAATTTCACCGAAAGTTATTTATTCTCCTTTACCTCTCTCATGTAGGACTCACCCTCTCTTTGGTATCTATCTCCTATTGTCGGCTTTGGTTTCACTATAATTGTTGCCAACCTCTCTTTCTTGCAAAATCGTCCATTAACATTGCTGATAGCAGTCTCTCTGTCTTAATGTAGCTTCCACCCTCTCTCTCTCTCTCTCTGGTAAGCGGATTCTCTATTATGAGCTCTCTCTCTCTCTCTCTCTCTGTAGCCTCCACCCTCTCTCTCTCTCTCTCTCGTAAGCGGATTCTCTATTATGAGCTCTCTCTCTCTCTCTCTCTCTCTCTCTCTCTCTCTCTCTCTCTCTCTTAAGCGGATTCTCTATTATGAGCTGTCTTAATGTAGCCTCCACTCTCTCTCTAACGCAGATCCTCTGTTATGAGCCCCGTAATATCTAGCGTGATATGTCAAATACATCGGAGGGCAAAATAGTAATTACCATTTTATCCTCATAAAGTACAACATCTGAGGGTAAAATTACCATTTCATCCTTGGGTGTATTTGACATATGCACCGGGAGGTTCATAACAGAAGATCCGCACTCCTCTCTTTCTCTCTCTCTCTCTTTCTTTTCTCAATGCATGTTGGGCAAGGCTCCGCATTCTCTACAAGGGAAGGATTACAATAATATTTACAGCATTATTTAGAGGGTGCCATGTTTACATAACCTGGTTAAAATAGAAGCCGATGAAGGTAAAAGCGAGTTTCAGGTTCATAAGTTTCTTAGGATTTTTAAAATGTCAGACACCCTAATCAATAGGACCCACACAAAATTGAGAGGATGAATTTATGTCTACCTGGCTTCCTCTCAATGGCATTGTAAGGATAATAGTAACCATCCGCGGAGCCGTACGCTGGATAATACATCAATGTCTTCAAATGACTAAAACCATAATGGAAGCTGGTCTAAACTCTGAAGTCTGGCGATACGGTCACAAAAATGATTTTTGTGCATTATTGGTTCATGATCAGTGGTTCATATTAGAAAGAAAATGAATGATAAGACTCAAATTTCCGAGAGGAACTAAATTATTGTATTGGGGACCATTCCTACAGCCAAAGCACTGAAAGCAAATGCCAACATATCTGATGCTACAACTGATTATTCATTATTATTCTTAACGTAAAAGAAAATTAAACAATGATCATGAGGATAATGTTTGTGAGATCCATAAAGGAGATTACCCTTTACAAACAATTTAAAAAAAAAATAAAAATCAATCACATTGACCCACATGAATGATGCTAACAGTACCATCCATGGATATTCTTTTAAAACAGTCAAAAAAAAAAAAAAAAAAGGGAAAGATCTGTAATATATAATGGAGAAAAATCTATATAATATTGTAGTAGAATTATGCAGTTTATCATCTCACAGACACTAACCATGTTTATTGGCAGCAAATGGATTACTAATTGGGGTTGATTCACCCTAATGTAGAAGGTGAAAAGCCAAAAAATACAGGTCCAGTAGCTCTACAAGTTAAGGATCTCTAGTGCTTGAGCTAATAGTATTAGGTCTAGCAATGGTTAATGACACAATGATTTGGATCTTTACTTTCTTTTACCTTTAAGACTGTCAAGTCTATTTAGAGAAGTTTGATCATGAAACTAGCTGACTCTTCGTTTCTGTGAAAGTTCACTACAGCACAGGATGTGTGATGGGAGGAGAAGAAGATGGTTCCCTCACCTTCCCACCTCCCATGTAAGTTGAATAGTTCAAGGGGCCCCATCACAAGGAAGATGTGTCGGCTTGACTTGATCAGAAGTAGACCTTTGAATGAGAGAAAGTTTTCCTTTGTGTTTTTTTTTTTTTGGCCTCTTTTCATGTTTGTACAAACAGCTCCTAATGCATATGAAATTATACATGCATTAGGAACATACACACACATATATATAAGTGTGTGTGTGTGTGTTTAGAGACTAAATCTAGCTAGCCTGATAAACCAAAATCATTAACCCTAGTTGGATTTGATAATAATTTATGAAGTCTAACCTAGCTAACCTTGGTTGGATTTGATACTAATTTTTGAACTCTAACCTAACAATAGATGTGCAATATTATACTAAACAAAGCATTGACAGAGTCATTAGCCTTTCTTTTTCCATGTCTAGATCTTCTCGTCACAACTCAAAACTGTTCTTTTCTGATAATAAACTAAGAAGAAAGAAAAATACTTTTGTAACATTAGGTGGGACTTTACCCATATTTACAAGGAAATAGATACAAAGAAAGGAAAATACACATATAAGGGAAGTGTACTACAACAAAGGAAAAAAGAAACAGATCTCTACCACTTTCTGCAATATTTGCTTGAGGAAGAAGATCAAAAAAGTTGTGATATCTTGGGATAAATATGTAAATAATATCAGACTAAATGCAAACCCTTTTAAGCTATTATCTCATTATTAAATGTAATCATTTTAGGGTGAAAATGGAGAAATAAAAATGCTGTTAGTTGGAACAATACTTGAATATAGAAAGTGATATTTAAGGTGCCAAGGAACATTTCTTATCTCATCAATTATTTGAAGAAATGATTGAAGAAATCACACACACACACACACACATATGTGTGTGTGTGTGTGTGTGTGTGTTTGTGTGGAAATCAATCATAAATTCATAATGCTACTGATAATCAATAGCAACTCTAGGGCCAGCATCATGGGCCCACCAAAATTCTTGAAATCATACTAAACATGATCAACATTCTTTTGGCGATGCAATGGGAATGTTGCTTTTTGGGCCGGGCTGAAATTTAAGGCCCGATTATTTTTTCGGGGTAAGTTTGGATTTATGTTAGATTAGTCTGGCCCAACCTAAGAATGTGAACACTGAATAATATAAATATTTCACTTAAATTATTGTAGCTTAGTGGTGAGGGTTATTGAGACCCGAGTACAAATCTCAACAACCATACACTTATTAATTTTGCTCCACTAATAAATCACATCATGGGCCGGCTCGGGTTTGACAAATTGACAGTTTGGGCGGGCTAATTGGGCAAATATTATTAAGCTTGAAGCTCAAGCCGGGCCTGGTTCAGGACAATATAATTGTGCTTGTATATAGGCAATGGCCCAGTCTGAACCCGACCTAACCCGGCCCGTTACCACCCCTAACCTAACCCATAATTGGTTTGGGTGCGCCTTTGTTGAGTTCCATTCTTTGCAGTGTGCATGCTGAGCTTTTCTTTAATCTGGACCCGGCTAGAGAGGCCGGGATAAGTTTTATACACCTAGTCAGCATTTGATTTAACAAGCGGTCTCACATAGTGTCCACTTTAAGGCACTAATCGGACCAACACTAAACCGAAAAGGAGTAAAGCCCAAAGAGCTAACCCGGCCCAATTACTTATAAAGAATGAAGTAGTCAATTTAGCACTTAGTTATTCACTCATACAAAATGCAATCCTTTAAAAGCATTGGTGATATACATCAGCTTGTGATATTTGGTGTGATGTTTCCTGCAGTAGCAATTAGATAGATGTTGAATAAAATCAACGTTATTGATTTAATATAGGAGATTACAATCTTTAAAGATTTTCTTTATATGAAAAAAAATGTCCTCTGATTCTTCTCTTCGGTTTCTCAATTTAAGGGTTAAAAATGGCGTATTCTTAAATCGAGATTCTTCTTGAAAAAAAGTGGTAGATTTGTAGATTTCACGAACCAAGTTATGGTGATTTGTTGTGTAGTCTTCGACTTGATCTTCGGGATTGTAGACTTATAAAAAATGTAGACTAAATGCTTCAACTTTGATATAGATCTCTGGCCCTTTGAGTGTATTCAAAGAATGAAGAACTTGAAGTCTTTGGCTTAATCCTCGAGCTTGTAGACTTCTAGTAGATGTAGACCAAAAGCTTCGACTTTGATGAAAATCTCTGGGCTTTTGAACGTATTCAGAGATAGAGAGCTTTATCTTTAGACTTGAATGCAACTTTATGACTTTAAATCTTCATATCTTCAAGGCAGTAGACCAGCAGTGCTTCAGAGCTTCTTCTCCTTGATCTTTCGTCCTTTAATTTGATCACTTTTCAGGCTCTAGGGGCAGCACTTCTTGGCTTGGCTTCTATCCCCTACCCCCTTAGAAAGAGGGAGGGCCACCCTATTTATAGATATAGATGTGATAGAGTTGTATTTAATATCTACCGCTTGAAGAGGATTTGAAGATAATTCCCTATTTATTAAAAATTATCTAAATTTGAAGATAATTTTTATGAGAATTATCAAGATTTAATTTAAATAATTCTCTATTTAATTTATAAGAATTATCTCTCAGTGGGGTACATCTTGTGAGATCATGCTATGTGACCTCGTTTGATCACAAAATTTCTGCTCCTACAATAGCACCACGTAACAACATTAAAAATGGTCAATAAGCCACTTATAAAATCCTAAGAGATATATCAACTTCAAATCGGCTTTACCTTTATCAATATCGACTTTTTACACGTGGCGTTGCATGATTAATACCGCTGAAAAATCACAACGAAATATTGCACAGGGTTTTCTCTCGTATCAACACTACTAAACTACAAATACCCATGCCATGGATGCATGGGGAGCTGAATCCCTAAAATCACTTAAGCTTAAGAGTTATTTGTTTAGTAGATATGGTGCCTTCCTTTTACAAGGACCTTAGATGATTTGAAACCGCACATGGTAATATATCTTTTGCAAATTTGGGCTTTCTGAATCTCACACGGGGATGACACATGTCCCAGGCGACTCCCACTGAAAAAAGCGACTGACATTTCTAAAGTCCTAAGAGATTGAGGCGTGTTTGGTGTTGCTTCTTGGAAGGAAACGTGATTCCTTTAAAATTGATTCTTATGAAGCGTTTCTTAAAAACTGCTTCAGAGGAATAAAAAGATGTTTGGTAAACACCTGTTGAAAAAGCGCTTCCCAGTCAAGTAGTTAGATATAATCGTTAGAAATAATCTATAATGGAAAGGAAAAAGATGGTAGGAGTTGTAGTACTGCAAAGTAGACCCAAAAGAACTCTTACCCCTTTTTCTCCTCAATCCCGATTTTCTCCTCTTGCTCGTCCACATTTACATATTGGAGACTACTTGGACGTGACGATCCTACGACAAGCTTCTTGAAACAATGCATAGAACGGATCCTCTTCTATTAAGGCTGCTAATTAGGTTCAACAACTAATCAATATATCAGAGTAAGAAAGACAAAAAAACTTAACATACTAGAAATTGTAGATTTGTTTCTTAAAAAACCTTCGAGTTTGCTTTCCTTCGAATCTCTTTGTTTTGCTATTCTTTGTCTTTAGAGATTGTTTTGAAAAAATGAGAATTATATTAAGTTAGATTTGTGAGAAGTTTGTGTAGAGTAAGAAATTTATGTTTAGTAGGAGTTTTGTTCGTGAAGTCAACATGAGTAATATATGTATTTTAAAAGCTTTAAAGGGGCATACAAAACTATAAGACATATTTCATTAAAACCTCAAACCGATTCTGTGTTTTCAAAAGTAGTGAATATTAACTTCAAAAGAATCAATGTTTAGATGAAGCGGTTTTTGTTGAATTGCTTTTCACTTGAGTTTTTACCAAAGGCATATTCATTTATTTGAAGCGCTTTTGGGCTCAGGAACCACTTCTACGGCCCGAAGAAGCAATGGCAAACATGCCCATTAATGTGGTAGACTAAAAAGTGATTTTGTTCATGATAGATGTGTCTATCACCAAAGTCAATTGTACAGATACTACTAATATATAGATTATCAAAGATTCAAAATCAATTGATCAAAGAACAAATAGGTGCTTCTTTAAACAAAATCCATTTTTACACATTCACAACTGTATATTTCTCTCTTCAAATGTTTTCATTCTTCTTTGAACTCTCTAAAGGGTGAAAATGTTCAGAAGTGAAACCCTAGTGTTTATCAAACTCCTAAACACTATCGCTCTTACTCTCAATCCCACTAAGACAATCCTCCAAACCCTCTAATTTCCTTGAAATCTCTCTCAACTCCTCTGTTTTCTTTTCATTTTACTTAATAAGTGTTATTTTGCCTTCATCTTTTATATTATCCCTTTGTTACATCCATATTCTTTAATTTAAAAAAAAATATTATATTTGTATCCTTTTTGATATATTACATATTTTGTTTGTAAGATAAATAAAAATAACCTCATAATATAAGTTCTTATATCTGTTAAAATATAAATTGGATTCTCTTATGACCAAAATAAAGATTGAAAATATATGACCCGAATCCATTTTGTTTTAAATGAATTAAGTAGATATTTTATGTTGGATTTTGACTTTAAATTCAAAAGGATTCAAAACGTTTGACTTATCAAAAACCGTTTGCAAGTTTTTTTTTTTAAAACCATTGAATTAATTTCAAAACCGTTTTCTTATTTTCAAAACCGGTTTGGAGTTAAGAGAATACCGTTTGGGGCCAAACGGTTTCAACATTTAATGGATTAGCCGTTTGGGCCCAAACGGCTAGTTCTAATTCGTGGCCTATAAAAGGAGGGGTCCTCCTCCTTGTTTC
>JAUPMG010000004.1:18379020-18393735 GCA_031762675.1 Pachysandra terminalis
AACATCTGTTTCTTTTCTCCTTTTCTTTTCTTTCCCTTTTCTAAAATTGGTTACAACTTGGATAAACAAACACCATGTTTGACCAAATTTTTTTTTCAAACCTTTATCACCCAGAATTGGGTTTCAGAATCAAACACTACCTTACTCTTTCTGCAGTTTTACCCTTGGCCAATAATTTGTTGGAAGTTAAAAAACAAAATGGTGAAACCGTGAAATTATTTTATGTTTATACTTTAAAGAAGCATTTTATAAATGATAGATTGAAGTCAAGGCAATTTCAGTGAAAATAGGCAAAATTTATAGCACGGGAATGATTTGTTGGAAAATTTTCTCCATCTGTGAGAATGACGTTTCTAGGAATTTTTCCTTTTTGGTCAAAATTTGGAATGATGTGATGGACTATACAGAGAATGAAGGTCCACTGCGTATTTATTTGTAGTAATTTCATGCAGATATTATATGAGGCTAGTTTGCTCAAGTCCAAAGTACAGAACATCACTCATGCTTGGTGTAAGTCAGCAAGGGAGAAAGACATTGAATCAATGACGTCTCTTTTTCATTCACTTGTTATTTATTAGTGATACTTTAGCATTTTGAAACATTATTTAAGTGCTCATTTTCATTTGATTAATATTTCTTAGGTGTGGAGAAATCTGGAAAAAATGCTGAAGCGGATACATGGTGGGAAACATGGCAAGAAGTTCTCTATCAAGATGAATGGAGGTGCATTTAGAAAAGGATTTCTCTTGATTTTTCAATTTTCCCTTTTATGTACAGAATTTGACAGTTTGAACTCTAATTGTGCAGACCAAATTGTACATAATTTAAGTTTCTAAGTTGTGATGAATATCATATTTGCAAATCCAATTACTTTGCATTTTAAAATGCAGTAACCTGGCAAGGATAGAGAGGAGTGCACAGAAACAAGCAAAATCAGGCACTGAAAATGCTGGATGGTATGAGAAATGGTACGAAATTCTTTCTGTGAGACCTTAATTACACTTTATTTTCATGAAAAATTAGTTTAAATTTGATTATGCATGTAGTTATGGTTCAACGATTCTGATTTCAGGTGGGAAAAATATGATGCTAAAGGCTGGACAGAGAAAGCTGCACACAAGTATGGTAGACTAAATGAGCAATCATGGTGGGAGAAGTGGGGAGAGCACTATGATGGAAGAGGATCTGTCCTGAAATGGTTTTCTCAAATTCTCCTCTCATCTATTTTGACCTAAATGTGTTTTGTTGATTTTTTTGGCATGAATTTTGTCCCATTTCTGTATGTATGTACCAAGAGATTAGATTGTGGGGCCCACGGGATGCCTACAAGTAATGGCTGATTTTCAAGTTTGCATACTCCCTAGTAGTTTTCTGATGTACAACCTCATAGTTTCTAATTTAGGTGGAACTTATGTATGTGGATATTCCTGGGTGGGAATAGGATTAGGACTTGCTATTCTAATTGATTCTGGGATCTAGTTTGGGAAGAAAGCTCTGGGTTGCAGACTTATTAGGTATTTTTGTACTTATAACATTTGTTATAATAGGACCTCCCTGATTGTCGTTGCCACGGGCATAGCAACTGTGTGATGAATGATGTAACTTCTTGTGTCTTTTGCATCACTGTTTTCTTGCTAACTCTTATTTATTTTTCATGGTGCCATAAACCCAGAATCACCTTTTCAGTACCAGAAAGGCCTCATTTGTGATAGCATGAGTATAATTAATTAGGGATGAAGTTGTCTGTTTTGGGCTCCATCATTTATTTCCTTCACAGACATATTCCTTCTAGTCTGTGATAATGCTTGTGGGCATCCCTTCCCCCAATTGATATCAATGTTATTCATTTTTACTAAATAAGAACTATGTTGAAATGTTATTCATTTTTACGAATCAAGAACTATGTCGAAGTGTTGTTTGTTTTTACTAATCAAGAACAATGTTGATCTCTATATTACGTTTTGGGAACAAAACACGCTCTACAGTTTGTCTTTTCACTTTGATATTGTTATGGATAGTTATTCTTTTAATCTGCTTGTCTTCTGTTGATTAGCGAGATGGCTATCAATTATAATTCTTTCGGTCCAACACTCCAATGATAAAAACTTATCTTCCAGCCTTTAATTATCTGAAATTTATTTTTTCTCTGACTTTTCTCAGGACAGATAAATGGGCTGAGACTGAACTAGGAACCAAATGGGGAGACAAGTGGGAGGAGAAGTTTTTTGCTGGAATAGGCTCACGTCAAGGGGAAACATGGCATGTATCTCTGAGGGGTGATCGTATGTCCATTCCTTACATCTCTTGATTATCATATTTTATTTCTGTAGGCTGTCTATCTTCTAGTTTCATAGGAAATTTCTATGATAATTTTAGCTGGCTTTTAATGTTTTCTTATGTAAATACTATCATTTATGTATAAATTGAGCCCCATCTATAGCACCCAATATCCATCAACACATTTTTAGCTGAAGATTTCACTGAACGATTTTTTGTATCTCCTAGTAGGATAAACAACAACACCAACAAAATGCCTTGTCTCAACTGGTTGGCTTCAGCAACACGGATCCTGTTTGTCTGTCCCAATATGTCAAAAAACACTTTCCTACTAGTATACATAGTGCATTAAAGTTCAATTTCAAGTTAGTCTTTCTTAATCTTATTTACATATATAAGAAAAATATGCATACAAATGTTTCTTTATCAACTTACATGCACGAATAATTGCTATTTCTATTGTCATGGTTCTTTAAAAATATCCTTTAATAGCTTAATGTGACTGCGGTACTAAATTATGAGGATATACACAACTTAAGTATTGTAATACCGAGTCTATACAAGATAATTGGTATATAAGCTTTTCAATTTGAACCTTACAACTTGAGGACCCGATTAGGAGACATCAACATCATCAACAAATGCCTAATCTCAATTAGTTGGCATTGGTAACAAGATTCCTTTTCCATATAGCAGACCTTGTAGACAGAGGATTAGCTTGATCAAACAATTCTAACCATCAATAAATTGACTTCCTTTATTAAAGACTATAGCTCTAAAGGATTAGCTTGATCAAAAAATTCTAACCATCAATAGATTGGCTTCCTTTATTAAGGACTATAGCTCTTGTAATTTGACTGTCCAGAAGAGATCCAATGGTTTTAGGCGCCTTAGATCATTTGATTGGGTTGATTTCTAATCTGCAGGATCTTCTAGGCAGAGTACACCAGTTTGCTGATAAGGAGATGCACACCTTGTATGGTAGGGACCCATGCCACCTCCCATATGGTGGCACAGGGACTATATAGGCTCGGCAAGTACACCAAAAACATGGATTTTCAATACCTCTTGTTGCCTATAGTCAGGCTAGAAGTAAAAGAACAAGCTTTTTGCCCCTTCCATGCAGTGGCTAACTATGCAAAGCTATAGTAGCGTAATACCATGCACCAACCTAAGTCTTGCAGCAAGCTTGATTTCATCTTCTTTCTTGTCTACAGCTGAAGTTCAATCGAAACGGCTTCTAATGGTAGAGCAAAATGAGTTTGCCCTTACCCAACATTAATTTCTACTAGACATAATTATTATGCATATTTACTATATTCAGATTCTTCTTGTCTGTTAACTTGTAGGATTTATGTGTTTAACTAAGAATTAATTTTTGTCTTAATTCTAGGTTGGTCAAGGACATGGGGAGAAGAACACTTTGGAAATGGGTACGCAATTCAAACTACAAAAATATCTCCCTGGTCTTACTTCTTATGTTAAATATTAGCAATTTGACTGTGAGACTGATTGTGACATTAAGCTGTATATATTCAGTGAAGCCTTGACCTAGTTCCTATGTAATTCTTATGAAGCCAGGTTTCGGACTTAGGTTCCACATGTTGAATTCCTTATTGTGCTGTACGAAAATAATTTGCCGTTTCTCCGTGAATCAGGAAAGTGCACAAGTATGGTAAAAGCACAACAGGTGAAACCTGGGATATTATTGTGGATGAAGAAACCTATTACGAGTAAGATCGAAAATCACACTTCTGTTAGGAACTTAATTTGATATATCTGCAGTTATTACTTGATGAACCACTTTTAATACTCAACATGGACTTAGATTTTTTTTTTTTTGAGTGACTTGGAACCCTCGACCCCATTTAGTGGGGACAGGGTAAACCCCAAATACATTACCCCACCCACAAGGACCATATATCAGGTTAGCCCGGGGACTCGAACCTGAGACCTCCAGTTCCTGAGCTGGAGAGCCTGCAGTTTAGCTAACCAGTGTGGGTTAAGCTAACATGAACTTAGACTTCCTAACCGCATTAATACTCAAACATGAACTAAGATTTCCTAGAGTTTTTAGTTAGATCCAAATTGATAAAATGCAAACTTTTTGATGGAAGGTCTGAACCTCATTACGGATGGGCGGATGTGGTTGGTGATTCAAGTCAGTTGCTATCTATCCAACCTCAGGAGAGACCTCCTGGTGTCTTCCCAAATATTGGGCCATCTCCAGCTGAAGACGCACCAGACTCGAACCCCCCCACTTCACAATGAAGAAGAGCTGATGCTCATGCTGCATATTTTTCTCATAGGCATTTAAAATATTGATTGAACTTCATTTCTAATGATGGCGGATCCTCTTGTAACAAGTGTGGATGATTGATTCCAATTGATTCATTCTTTCTTAAGTCATCAAAACTTTAATTTTGGGTTTAAAAACTTCCTGCTATTAATTAAAGAACTCAGTTGTGACTGATGAGTCGATATGCTAAAGAAGGTGGTCAAGTAAATATTACAGGTGGAGGATGACCGAGGCAAATTGCTGCTAGGGAAGCAGGCAATGCCAGTTCTTTTCTAGCAAAGCTTTTGGCCTCTGCTTAATTGGTAAACTGAAAGGGATCAACGAAAGCATCCATTTGTATTCTGCCTGTCCAAATCAAAGATTTTTTACTTTCATAAGACCCCAATGACCTTTGCAAGAACATTATTTTCAAGCTCTTTCACTACCTCCATAGCATACCAGTGATAAATAGCTGCTCGGTTTATTCATATATTTGCTCGGTTCATTTATTTATCCTGTTGTTTGGTTAGATAGCTGTTGGATTTGGAATCAAAAGATATGTGATATTGTTTACCACCTCATCTCCTATGGCTATTATTGCTCATATGAAAATCATATAACCTGCAAATTCAAAAATCGCAGGGATTTCTGGGTGACCAAGAACCCAGGAATGATACATACTTGTTCAGCCAGCCACACACAGCTATCTGATAGGAGAAAAAGAAACTAACAATAAGAGGAAGGACCTTAGATGATTTGAATCCGTTTAAATAAGTGAGAAATTTCTTCATTTTCCTCCCAAATGGCTCTATGGTTTAGCCCACTCACTTTAATTTGTTCTCTGGTGTGCATTATTTCCAATTCTTTCGATGACACAAAAAAAAATCCACACCGGCGTTTAATTGACTCCACATTCCAAAATGGAACTCACTACACTGCCTGTTCCTGCTTCCTCACCTGCAAATTATCTTCAAATACAACAAAAACATACCCTACCAATGTACATATAAGTCCTTGATCTAAATGAATCAGCCTGGCCTCATGATCTTCAAAAATGTTGGATTGTACTACTATACAAAAGGATAACCCAGCATCCGCATATCTAAAGGTGTTCTCTGGATAGTCAACAATCAAAAGGGGTGATGATCGACCCAAAGAATTTCATGAAAAATGGGTTAGGCACAACCAAACGCTCGAGGGGGATGTTAGCTTCACTCAGTCTGAAAGCATCTCTTCCAACTCAGGTTCCTCGGAATTGAAGAACAGATCGTAATCCAGATCGGTTCCATTGAACAGTCCTTTAACTGGAGTCCCATATAGATTCTCCTCATAATCTGAATCAGTCCAGTCCGGCTCATCATCATTTGCTTCAGTAGTATCTTTGCTAGAATCACTCCCCTTACCACCAAACTTGACCTGACTATGGGAATCTGAATCACCCTTTGCCTTCACCTCAGAAGTTTTACATATGCATGGCAATGGATTCTCATGAAAATCACCCCTCCCTGGCCGTACCTCATTCGGCTCTCCCATGAATCCTCTCTGATATGTACGAACCTTAGACGCAAATGCTTTCCACGTCATGTTACCTTGGTTCAAGAACAAGCGATACAATTTTCTAGCATTGGGACGAATTGTAGGTTTGTGTCCAAAGTATCTCCTACAGTGGATAGCGGTGCACGAACAGTCAACTTTCAGTTTGTAGTAGCCAAGGCAAAGAGCAACAAAAAATAAAAAAAGAGGCAGACACCAGCGTACCTTCGTCCGGCTAACATTCTAGCCATATTACCATTGTTGTTGGTAACAAATACATCACTTTCATCACAAACAATGAAGTCTAGAGCAGCCATGCGAGACAAAAATGAGGAAAATGGTGCCAACTCCTCCTTGCTTACCATAGTCTCTTTCGTATAAAAATTTGGAAAGAGAGCTTTCAGGGGTGCCAATGTTTGTTCCCCTCCATACACTTCACCAGATGCCACATATATGTGCGTATTACTGCCAAAGCCAAATGCTCTCAACATAAGACCAACCTCATGTGGAGTAAGCGGGCATTTTCCATGCCTGCGTTCCTTGTCTGGGTTGCTTATCTGTATATGACTCAGGACATTTCAGGCATGCTTTATATGCTCTTCACAATGTTTAACAAACACAATAAATGCTAGCCTTACATGTAGAGTTTTCCATCTCCTGCGTATTGCACCCAGTTCCCTTCTTTCCTTTTCTCCTCCACCATAATAACATCCAGAGAACGCAAGCATATCAGGTTCAAACCTACCACAAGAAAATCTATTTGACTTCTTGAAAACAAACCATGTGATAGGGATCCCTGGGACCACTACAATAAATATTCATTAAAAAAATACATTACAACAAATAAATGCAAGTTTCCTACTCTAAAAAGATATACCCGACTCTAGATCTGGACCTTCAGGCTAATAGTTAAGTTCTAGTTATGGGTGGCATGGGTTAGGCTGGACTGCACAGCACTTGAGCATATGGTTTTCACTGAAAACAAGATTAGACGTAGTCCTGGCAAAAGCCGATCAAAATATGTAGCCTTAGGACAGGCTGATATTAATCGTGTCTAGGTCAATATTTACAATGTCGCCCCAATTTAGAGTTGGGGGACACAAAACCAAGGTGTAAATCAATTTTACCCTGGTTTTCGTGCAACATGGGGGAAAATTTCAAATTTTTTCGAAATTTCCCCCTTGTCTCTCGACATGGGTCGTCAGCGATATGTGGCGAAATAGGGGAAAATTTTCAAAAATGAAAAAAAAAAATTGAAATAAACATTTTTTTTTGGAAGGTAATTGAAATAAATATTGTATGTTAGTAAATATTAACTATGAAACTGTTTAATTATTTCGCAAAAAAAAAGAAAAAAATTGAAGTGATGATTTAAAATTGGTATGGTATGTATCTTATTTGCTTATGTTCATGTACTTTTAGTTGTGAGATGTGCAATGTATGAGGACATAGCTTAAGTAGATCATATTACATCATTTTTTACACAGCTTGCACACCCACGAGTGCCGAGTAGGTGAACCTCCCTCAAGCAATATCCCTTAATATGTAGACGTTTCTTTTGTATTTTACTATGATATATTTAGACACTAATTAGGTTTGTTTAAAACTTGAGAGGAAAAACCCATCAAAAACCCCGCATTTCCCCAAATCTCCCCATCATTTCCCCCAGATTTCCCTTTTTTTCCCTAATGTCAACAACCGCAGGTGACAAGATACTTGCACGTCATTCGCTTTGGATATGAGTGGCCCACACATGCAGACTTTAGATTGATGGCAATTTAATTTCTAGTTTTATGTATTTTTTTAGTTTGACTTACATTCACATTTAGTTTGATCATTAATGGCATTTCCATTTTGTTATTGAGTTAACTTTTAGTTTGGCTTACATTCACTTTTTGTATTACGGATATGGCACTTGATTTCTAGTTTTATGTATCTTTTAGTTTGACTTACATTCACTTTTAATTTTGCTTAATTACATATAGCATCTTTTTTACAGCTTACAAACCCGACAGCGTAACCCTCCCCCCCCCTCAAGTAATAACTTTTAATGTGTAGGCATTTTTATTTTTATTTTTGCATTTTTTTTGACGTATTTGGATGCATCTAGACCTTAGTTAGGCATATTTTAAATTTGGGGCAAAACATCCATCAAAAATCCCATGGTCTTCCCACATTTCCCCGAGCTTTCCCCTTGGTTTCCCCTTTTTTCTCGCATGTCGGCGACATTCACCTGGACCACCTAGTGACATGCCAGGCGACATCGACTTGGCAAACCTAGGTCTAGGTACACACACTATTGCTGGTACTACAGGGGTCTCAAGAAAATAATTTCTCCAAGTCCTGACTAGACTTTTTCTTTAAAGGTCATACAATATAACCTATGAACTTCAAAACAAAGTACATGGATCAGGGCGGTGAATATCCATTCAGACTGTCAAACTGACGTGGTACCTACTGAATGAATCACATACATGCATACAAGAAGTAGAACATCTATTCATAATAATAATGATTACATTAAAATGCATACCATAAAGTAGTAAGTTAGCGTACACTTCAAGTTGCAAATCATACATCACTCTAACAGGAAACAATGCACATTGGATCTTACTATTAATCAAAGACCAATGGCATGGCCAAGGATGAATAGTCGTTTACCTTAGATGCAGGGCAATGAAATGCCTGCTTCTCATCCTCATCCTCTCCACCAATTTGTTGCCCATTTCAAGTATAGGACCAGTAAACTTCAAAGCATGGTAGTTAACTCTACATCTCAGCTTTTGTAAATCTGTCTCTAACTTATTAGCGAGCCTGTAATCGAACTTGGTAAGCTGAACAACCTGAGTAACGAAATAAATGTCCGTAAACTATATGATACTTCAAAAGGAAAGCTAATTTTCTACATGGCCAAATGAAACATTTTGAAATCAGCAGACTTAAACATGTACAATAATTTAAACCCAAATGTAGAGAACAAAACAATAGCCAAAATCAGACTAATTACAAAACTAATGCTATTTAAAAGACCAGCCAGCTAACTGAACTTAACAGACTAAAAACTTTCAAGGCCCAGGCAATACTAGCCTAGGCAATCTAGATTCTAAAACTAGATGTCCGTCTGGGTTCTCAGGCAGTCACCTAGGTGATTTTTTTGGTCCAGGTGAGCGCTTAGTTCTAATAAGGTTTCAATACTTTGTCAATTTATATCTTATACATTTATTAATAATAACAATAATATATTTCTATGATTTATTTTTATATTAATAATAATATATTTGCATGATTTATTTTAATACTAATTACAACTATAGATTATAAAATTATATTAATGATGACTAGTAGTTCAAATTACAGATAATTAATTGCCTATTACTAACATAATTAATATCAACTTACTACTCATATAGTTTATACAAATTTATGAATTATAAATCAAAACTTATAAATGCTAATATAGTCAGATTTTTTTATGTTTTGTACTAATTATATCATACACAATAATATTAACAACAATATAGTTATACTATTTATATTTCATACTAATTATATCATATACAATAATATTAAAAATTATACAAAATTAAATTTACTTATCAATTATGTGATTGATATTATTATTACTAATATAATGATTTAATTATATAATCTATTAGCGTATTACTAACCAAATCTTAATCAACATATTAATTATTTATTTGTAAATATTAGAAATACTACTTTATCGGTTATATTTGAATTAGTGATATAGTTATATATAATTGTTGCCTAAGTGAGTGCCTAATTGCCTAGATGACAAGCAGGTCTAGGTCCTAGGCATTTTGACAATTATTGAGCATTGTTACAAGTTCCATGTAGAAGATATGCATTTTCTTGAAAAGCAATGTTTCTAGTGTCTGGTAAGAGAAAATGAAAAACAAAGAGAAAGAGAATAGAATATGAGTAATAAAGAGAAAGGCGATTCAAAACAAAAAGAAGCACAGAAGCAAAGTGGAAACTTCCTCAGTAAAATGAAAGTATGGAACCTTTCTTGGCAATTGAACACTTACATGCCTTTTCAAAAGAATAGGTAAAATACGATTTTGATAGCATCTAGGAGTGCATTTCCTTGGAGCTCGCGTCCTCACAACTCTTCCTACCTTTTTTGGGAGCCTTTTTATGATTTTAACATCTTTCGAGAGAAAAGAAATAAACCAATCAACATCAAAGATCTCGGTAAAATTGCTGCAAAAAATAGTATCACATATAAATAGGCAACATATTTCACTTTTTGAATCATACCAATCAGGCCAAATAAACAAAATGCTAACTGCAATACGTGACAAGCGGCATATATTTCAGATGACAAACCTAGCATCTTTCCAGAAGGATTTTTGGTCCAGCGTTGGGACAACAAGGGTAGCATTCAAAATACGAGCTGCAACAACAGAATCTGTTATCTGCAAAGGCAATAGAGAAAATACGCTTGTCATCAACATCCTAACTATAGGTAATAGGTGTTTATGTCAACACTTATTCTGCAATCAAAAACTAAATCTTAACAAAAAAAAAAAACACAACAACAACAAATTCTACTCATGAAGCCCCGAATTTTACAGAAATTAGCACCCTTTAGTAAAGACTAAATCACACTTCAGTCATTTTGTTTTCTAATTCCTGCATGTAAGTCAATCTGGCACCCTTGATCAAGTAACAACACATCCAATCAGTGACATGCCAACCCATATACAGGTGGTCAAGCAGAAGTAAGAAGAAAAAGAAACAGAAATAACATGAAAGGCGTGTCTTATGCAAATGAGAGACAGAGAGGGGGGGTGGCGGATTATGATGGCAACTTGCCATCTCAAAAGAGGGTAAACCTACTACAGTTACCGTGCTCCCAAACAAGATATTCTCCTAAAAAATTCTCAAGGGAACCAAGCTTAAGGACAGAATTATGCTCTCCAATAGATATAGTCCTGTAATCCAAACATCAGAATTCACAAATGATGAAAAACTAATTTTAACGGTCCTTGTCCCATTTAAAATTTCCCCATGTAGGGAAATTATGACCAAGTGTACAAGATCAATCATTTTGGAAAAACAATTGTTAATGTTAACCTTCTGTTGATAGCAAATTTCCTGCACCACTTGATAGCATACAAACACTAAAGGAATCATGGAAAGAAGCAATGATGTCCCGCTAATGTCATCATTATCGTACTGTAAGCTTGCCTTTACATTTAATCAGCATTTGATATTTCTTAACCTAGCTATTGTAGAAGCACTAAAGAGGAAAATGTGCGACACAAAGAATAAATGATGATTTAAAAATGAAAGTTATTCCACATTGTATATTCCATTAAAACAATTACAGATCACGGTTCCATTTTCCCGGTGTTTATCTTACTATGCAATATTCCACATTGTATATTTCATGCAATCAACCCTACACGTCTTCAAGCATACCAAAAAGCTAAGATAACCATTTGGTCCATTCCTTAGGCTAACGAAGAAGATCATAGCTCAAGAATTTACCCCTGTCCTTTGTTGATTTAAGCCCCCACTTGTTGAAATCATCAAGTACCGATTGGGACGTGTGTTAGCTTCAGCTGCTGTGATACGAAAAACAAAACTGACATCAAATACTCAAACCTAGATCAAAAGAGAAAGTTCTAGACATTCACAAAGCATAAGTTCAAACACTAGGAATCATAGAAAAAATAAATGGTTATTTAGGCATTAAACTAAAAACTCCATATATTCAGAAAGGCAGACAGAGATCAATCTTTTGGTAAATTTCAAAACAAGAGATAAATCTTCCAAATTTTCAAAGCTAAACAACGATCTGATGAAAACTCAAAGCCACAGAACTCCAAAATCTCACGCTATACATAATTCCGCCAAATTACATTATAAAATCTAGACATTCATTCAACTAAAACTTAAGATAAAGAAACAGATACGAACTCGCAGAAAAGGAAACGTGTACGAACTCGCAAACTTATTGCTGGCGTTACTGCAACCGTAATAGAACTTCGATAACCGCGAACTCCACAAATCACGACCTAAGTTCCTCTCTCCATCGATCTGAAATCCAAAAGCAGAAACCATATTGGAAGAAGATCTAACCAGATCGAGGAAATCAGAAATCGAATAGAAGAGAAGCGAATCGCAGAAACTAAACCCTAACTGGAATACGAAACACTTCGCGTGGAATCGCGTTGGTTTTAACCTTGATGTCATTGTTGAACTGGAGAGACATATGAGAAAATGATCAGTATACTGCAGCGATGATGGCAAAATGGTACAAACGGGGGAAATAGAAGAGCGAAAAAGAAAGGAAGTACCAAATCGTGGTGGCGTAGCTGATCCTCATCGACGGGAGGAGGAGGAGCAAGAAACGATAGGAGGGAGAAAAAGAGGAGAAGGGCACCGGATATTGTGGAGACAACCGAAACAATATAGCGCAGCCGGCTCTGGTGGCGCCGCCGCTGGAAAGCCATGATATCTTGTAAAGGTACAAACGAGAAGGACCCTTACCCTATCCTACACACTATCATCTCCTCTTACGCCTCTGCGACGACAGCACGAGGACCAGTGACGAAACACGGCGTGCTCGACATGACTCTTTATCTGATCGGCCATAACCACGGGGCCCACCGTATCAAAAATTGTGTGCACAAACGTAATGGTAGGTTTAAAAACGAAGAACAAAAAAAAAACGTGGATTCTTTTACAACATTCGAAAAAAAATATTCAAAAAATGGAGAATTTTATTATGCAGACCAATCGATCGTTAACGGTTGAGAGTTCTTATGGCTTTTTTGCTAACCAGAATTACATGATTTTTATTAATAGAAAGCGTACTCTTCTCTTCACATTTTTATTTTTCTTTTATATAATTTTTTAACTTTTAAAGTAAAATAAAAAAGAGTTCTATTGTTATTGTTGGAGTTTGATTAAAATACTTTTTACGGGACTTACACTTTTCGAATATCCAAACACACATATTATAATCTTTCCTTTTATATTTTAGCTGTCCAAACGGAGCTTGTAGACTATTTTTCAAGTTATTGAGGCTTTTAATTATAATATTCTAATCATTGGACCTTTGGATTTCAACCGGATGTAGCAATGGGTCGAGGTTGAGCATGTTGATAGATGTAGCAATTAAGGGGTTGCTCAAATTTGAGTGAGATCGGGTAGGTTGATGGATTTAGAGTATGAAACCTGTCAACCCAACCCAATCCGACCCATGGGCACCTGATTCATATTATTTTATTTTTTGTCGACTCAAACTTGCTAATTGTGGACGGGTTCAAGGTCGGGTTAGATTTTTCTAGCTCTATCTTTAAACCAATAATAAAAAATAAACATTCTTTTTAACGTCATTATCTTATTCATTGCTCATCACTGTTCCTCGTAAGAACACGTCAAAAAAAATCCAAATTTCAATTATACTATTTGTATTACAAACAGTAAAAGTAAATAGTACTTACAAAATGGGAATAGTCCTCTATTGGCCGGAGCCGGAGAAAATGGTCAGAGACGGCCAATGCCAGAAGATGGTTAACCAAAGGACGGGTTGCCGACGTCAGAGAAGATGGCCGGAGGATGGTTCGTCGAAAATTGCCTTGATTGTAGAGCAGAAGAGAAAATTTTACAAGTTACGGTTATAAACTTAGGCTAGATTTGACTGAGGTTATATAATTACTTATTTCAACGTATAGCTTATTAAAATACTTTTTAGAATTGAAAATGTATTTGATAACACCTAATGGGTAAGTGCTTACTCATAAGCAATAGAAGAAGGCTACCCCCATAAGGAGAAGTTGCTCTTATCACTTATGCGGTAAACTATTTTAAAACCTTAGTAACATTTTTATAATACCTATTTTTCTTTATAAACGTGGTAAACTATTTTAAAACCTTAGTAACATTTTTATAATACCTATTTTTCTTTATAAACGTGTTATCAAACACTATTTACTTCAAATAAGCAACTTATTACTGGAGTGGATAAGTGCTCCCAGTGAGTCACGTATCCATCCAATCCAAACAGTGCTTATCCAAAAGCACAAGCTGAGCCAAACACAGCCTTACCCTTATCAAATGTATTTATGGCTTACAAAAGTACTTTAAAAGAGCTACTAACTTAAAACAAATACTTTAATAAGTTTTTAAGTTCAAAGAAGCACTTAATTAAGCGTTGGTAAACCGCAACCTTAGGCTAAGGTGGTGGTCTCTGCATCCTCTACAGCTTAAGGGTTGCAGCAATCCATACAGCGCCGTTGGATTGCTGCCACGTGTACTTAACGCTCCAAACATAAAAATCGTTAGTTTAACGGTTTGATTTTTTTTTTTAAACCCTAACAAAACCTTTGAAACCCAACCAAAATTTTTGAAATAGAGCAAAATAGCGCGCATCCTTCTTTTTCTCCATTCTCTTTTTCCTCTTCTTCTTCTTGTGATTTTTCTTACTCATTGTTTGAAGTTTTTGCCTCCTCAAGGCCAAGGTTCGAGGCGTTATCTGTCTTCTTCCTCTTCTCTTCTGGTATTGATTGAAGGTTTCGCATCCTCAAAGCCTTGCACTCTCAAAGGAGCTTCTCATAGCTCACATTTGAACATCAAGATCCAAACCTTGA
>JAUPMG010000004.1:18393835-18431064 GCA_031762675.1 Pachysandra terminalis
TTCCCAGGTCATGTTGCCCCGGCTCAGGAACCACCTATACAGTTTTTTAGCATTTGGACGAATGGTAGGTCTGTGTCCAAAGTATCTCCTGCAATGAACAAAAGGTGTTTCTGAAAAGCCAGTTAATAGTTGCTTTTAGGGGTGCAACTCGGTTCGGTTTGGGTTGGGTTTCCTTGAAGATCAACCTAAACCCAACCCGATTTGAAACCCGAACTATGAAACCCAAACACCAAACCGATTTGATGTTAAAAACGCTAAATCCAACCCAAACTGTAATTTTGGGTTGGCTTGGGTCTGGTTAATTCGGGTTGATAAGCACAATCACGGTTTGAGTCACATATATTTGGACTTAAACCAACCCGAACAATGTGCAAAAATTTAAAGCAAAGGAGCTTATTTAGAAATAGTAAAAGTTTAAAGGGGTTTTTATAAACCTAAAATTTACTTACTTCTAATATATATACTATATATCCTGTGTATATTATTAACCGGGTTAATTCGGTTTGGGATTGGAGTTGGGTCAGGTTACCCGAAGCCATAACCTAAAACCGAACCAATTATTTCAGATTGGCTTTTTTCAACCCCAAAACCAACCCAATGTGATATAAAACCCAACCCAAACCAGTCCAAAGTTGGGTTGGCTTGGCTTGGGTTCGGGTTAGCCCGACCCAAGTTGCACCCCTAGTTGTTTCCCCTGGAAAAAAAAGCAAGGAGTAAATAAAACCAACATACCTTCTTCCGGCTAACATTCTAGCCATATTGCCATTGTTGTTGGTGACAAATACATCACTTTCATCACAAACAATGAAGTCGAGAGCAGCCATGCGAGAAGAAAATGCAGAAAATGATGCCAACTCCTCCTTGCTGGCTATAGTTTCTTTTGAATGAAAATTCGGGAAGAGTGCTTTGAGGGGAGCCAACGTTTCCTCCCCACCGTATACTTCACCAGAAGCCACATATATGTGAACATCGTGGCCAAAGCCCAATGCTCTTAGCATAAGACCAACCTCCTCTGGAGTAAGTGGGCATTTTCCATGCCTCCGTTCCTTATCTGGATTGCTTATCTGAAATCATTCAGAAGATAATCTCAGGGGTGCTTTTCACGTTCTTCAAAATGTTTGACCAAACACTCGAAAACATTGGAGACTTACGTGTAAAGTTTTCCACCTCTTGCGAATTGCACCTAGTTCTCTCTTTTCCTTCTCTCCTCCACCATAGTCGCATCCAGAGAATGCAAGCATATCAGGTTCAAACCTGCCAAAAGAAATCAATTTGCATAAAGATACTTCTCAAGTTGTATCAAAAAAAAAAAACACTATGATAGCACTCCCTGGGCAATTATAATATTATAAATCTAAGTTTCCCTACTCTAAAAGGTGTACATATGCTCCTTGATTTAGGCCTTTTGATCAAGGTGTGACTTCTTATTAAGGATGCACATGGGATTTCCTAACCAAATATTTAATCTTGGGCCCTCTGTTATCATCCCCGTCCATTTGTATTCCTATTCTTTTATACCAGTTTGTCTCAAGGAAAATATATATATTTTTAAAACTGTCATGCCATTACTGGCCCCTCAAAACAGAGTACACAGATCAAATAGTTGTGCTAAAGTACAACATGGTGCAAGTTAGATGAATCTCAAAGGACGAGAGGAAGACCAAAGAGGGCATGAATAGAGTTTGTCAGGAATGATAAAACACATAACCTGGAAGATATTGTTTTTGATTAATTGGGATGGCAGAACAAGACTTGTGTTATGAACCCAACAAGTTGGGAGAAGGGCACATTCACATCAGATCATATAATATTCATATTTTGTAATCAACGCAAGTGTGTGGCCAAGAATGAAAGGTTGATTCACCTCAGGTGCAGGGCAATGAAATGCCTGCTTCTCATTCTCATCCTCTGGACCAACCTTTTTCCCATTTCAAGTATAGGATGTGTAAACTTCAAAGCATGGTAGTTGACCCGGCATCTAAGCTTTTGTAAATCTTTCTCCAACTTATTTGCAAGCCTGTAATCAAACTTGGTAAGCTGAACAGCCTGTGTCATTAAACAAAATGCTCATTAATTGTATGGTATTTCAATCGAAATCCAATTGTTTGTAGGGGTAAATGCAAATTTTGAGATCAGCATATACAACAGCATTACAGCTCAATCTAAAGGGAAAAAAAGCATTATTTAAAATAAAGATTATAGCCCTTTTTCCAAGGGCAAGCCTATCCAATGGAATCCAATGCCACATTGGCTACATGAATCAAAATTGACTGTGCTTGCATCAGTAAATGGACATTCATAAGCAGAATAAACTTGAAAATAAGATTTCAGTTGTATCTTGAGTAGACTAGCAGATGTATATAGAGACCCGTCTAACAAGCCTCATTCTATCCAAGTTTGTCATGACTTGGTTCTCTTTGATCAATAAGCTGCACTTGAATATGCAAACTCTTGGTTGTGATACAGCATAATCAATGGATGAGAAACAAAGGGCTCTAAAATCAACACTATTTACAGTCCCTATGCAGAAAAATCTATTTGTTAAGGTGACTCAATGACTAGGGAAGGACAACACCAGGAGGAAGAAGAATAGATTTTTTTTTTTACCCAAAACTAGAGAGCAACCTCAGTTGGTGAAGGATTACAATGATTCATGGTGCTTGATATTCATGATGCATTTTAGTTTATTAAATTTTTAATTTTATGGTTCTGGAGATTTGATGCATTATATGCCTAAAGTTATCAAAGTGCTGTAATGGAGTGAAAACATGGTTATAATGGAATATCAGGACATGGATGCACAATCATCCTAGCTTCTCAAGAGGAAAATCAGGAAAACCATAAAATGCACTAATGCTATATTAGTATACTACTGGAAACAAGTATCAGTTATGATCTCAGAATGCTAGCTTTTCCTTCTCCATCTTGAAGTTACTTTAGTGATTTATATATGTTTTTCCCAATCTAAATTAATAGCTATAGACTAACATCAGTTGTCTAAGTGGTCATGACAAAATATACCAAATAAAGCACGTGTTTCATCTGTCTTCGTGTGCTATTCTATTTTTGTGTTTATGCATGCATCTGTCATTCCTATGAGTCGATTCCAGACTAGCACAGGGAAGTCCAATCTATATTTTGATTGGCTAGCTGAACCTAAAAGACTAACACTCACATCCATTGCTGATGCATTACTGGAAATTTTTTGAAAGGCTTGCTAAATTGACAAGCATCACATAAGAGAATGCTATTAAAAACTTCAGTGAACAAATTCCTTTTTAAGGATATAAATACTGTCAAATAGCAATTTTTTTCTTAAACCAATCAGAGAATCAAATAGAACAGCAATACAAAACATAAGAAACACAGAACTAATTTCAGGAGAACTTCTTATGAAAATGAAAACATGCAACTGCTTTTAGGGAAGTGAACACTTACATGCCTTTTCAAAAGAATAGGTAAGATATGATTCTGATAGCACTTTGGAGTGCATTTCCTTGGAACACGTGTTGTCACAACTTTTCCGACCTTTTTGGGAAGCTGTTTTATAATTTTAACATCTTTTGAAAGATAAGATATAAACCAATCAACATCAAAGATCTCCGTGAAGTCGCTGCACACGACAGTATCACATAAATAGATGACATTAATCTTTTTGAATATCATCATTTATTGTCAATAAAAATTATTTTCCAACAAAATGTGACAAGCTGTATATTTCAGATGACAAACCTAGAATCCTTCCAAAAAGATTTCTGGTCTAGCTTTGGGACAACAAGAGTAGCATTCAAAATACGAGCTGCAACTACAGCATCCGTTATCTGCAAGATAATAAATATAATAAACTTGGCATCAGACTTAATCATAGGCATTTTCATATTTAATTTAAAAAATTATGCAACCAAAAGCTAAGTCGGAAAAAAAATAAATCAAAGACTACTTATGATGATCAAAATAACTATGCAACAGTAAGAATGAAATTTGATTCGCTTAATCCCGCTTCAGTCCCAGTTCAAGACAAGGCAGGGGGCCAGCTATTAATTGAAGAAGCAAAGAGTTAGGAACTTACTTCTATATTCAGGTTATAAAAGCCCCTAAAAAGCATGAATGAGCTTAAAAAACAGTCAGAAATAAACACACAGACACGCACACATATTTCCCATTACTACGAGATTTTCCTTCTAAGTAATTGAAACTTCTCTTGGAAAATCCCTTTTGCTTTCTTTTCAGCATGTCTCAAGGGGCCGTACAGGGAAAAACCTGTAATAGAAGATGCAATTGCAAAGATAACACATTTAAAAAGTAGGGAACTGTGGAAATGTTGCTTCAGTTTGAAGAGGCATATTAAAAATACAAATTTAGCATCACCTGCGTATAACTCACAATTTCGTACTTTGCTTATTTAATACAAAGATCACTAATTGTGGGCTTACTACAAGAGTTAAATGCAGGTAAAGCAAATTTCCCATGTAAAGTCCAGATTTTCGTATTTGATGTTTCCATTGTGAAAGTCAAGATTTAAGTGTATGATATGTTGCTATTTGAAGAATCAAGGGTTAGAGGAAGACGAAAATGAACCTGAATGGAATTCGTCAAAACTGATTTGAAGGTACTCATTTCTAACTGAAAGTATGATTTTTGACAGGTTCATTTTATATGGTGGAAAAGGAATCGTATTTCAATACCTGCTTAGTTGGGTTAAGCCACAGGCTATCAGCCAAATTCACTCTCGAGTTAACTCCATTAGAATGATCCAGTTTTTGATAATCTTTTTCCATATAAACTCATGTAATACTTAATGGTAAATTAAACATAAAATAATAAATGTTTAACTCAGATCAACTTGGTTTGTTGAGCACAAGCTTGAGGTATCAAATTGACAGAGTCAAGCTCATACAATCAAGCCGACGGAGAATTTTATGCCATTGACCCTACATGTATTCGAGCATATAGAACAAGAACTAACATAACCAATCCCAAAAAACCTGAAAAACTAGATTAATGGCTAAAAATTTTACCCCTGTCCTCTGTTGATTTAAGCCTCCACTGGTTGCGATCAACAGGTATCGATTGGGATGTGTATTAACTTCAGCTTCTGTTATATGGAAAAAGAGGGGGGAAATTTTCATATCAGAAATTTAAACTGAAATGTTTTGGCCTTGCACAAAGAAAACCTAAAATACTGTATATAATACAAAATAAAACACGAGAAAGCATGAAACTGAAAGAAAGAATGAATCCACAGAATTTTCATTTCAGCATTTGAGTGAAAGAGCAATCTCTTTTCCTTTTCCACAAAAAGAGAGTAAGCAGAATAAAAACCTTCGATAACATCATAAGAACTAAAGTCAAAAATCTTACAATAAAAATCAATCAAACACAAGAACAACTCTAGATTGCTTGAAAACAAGACATCAATTCCATGAACAATCAAGTATAAGAACACAGATACATACTCGCAAACTTGATACTGGCATTACTGCAACCGTAGTACAACTTCGAAGATCTCGAACTCCATAGATCACGGCGGGAGCTCCCTCCACCGATCTGAAAATCAAAACAACAAATCAAACTAAAGAACAGAAGAACGAAAATATAATCGAATCAAAGCGACCGGATCAGAAATCGAATGAAAGAACCCAAACCGGAACACGGAACATTTCGCCGGATTTTGTGCTTGTTTGAACCTCGACTTCATTGTTGAACTATAAAAGCAAACCAAAGAGAAAAATGAGAAAACGGTAATATTGAAGAAAAGAGAGAGTGAGAGAGAGATTGAGGAGTTAGTGCAGTACCAAGGCTTGATGATGATGGTGTTGGTCCTTACTGATGGGAGAAGGAGCAAGAAATGAAATAATAGAGAAGAGAAAAAGTAGAGCACAGGAGATTGTAGAGATAACCGGAACAAGATCACGAAGGCGGTTCTGGTGGTGGCGCCGCCGCTGGAAAGCCATGCAACGGTGGAACTCCTGAACAACAACACCCAACAACACCTCTCTCTCTCTCTCTCTCCTCTTCTTGTCAGCGCAAAATACTAGAGAGAGACGGCAACACAAAGTGAGAGAGAGAGGAGTCCCACCATCTCGAACATTTCTCTTGCGGCTAATGCTGCGTTTATGCCTCATTTTGTCGACGATTATTATTCCATATAACGGCTGCCCAGATAAAACCCAAAACATCACCAAAAACCTTCTCGAACGATCCGTTCGCATCGCTGAAGCCTGACGATCTCCGAGTCCCGTTCCCGCCTTTTGTCTCCACTAGCAATCATTTTCTTCATCTTCACGTGATTTAAGTGCGTGAAACGCGTCGCAATGTGATTTAAGTGCGTGAAATCACCGACTTGATGATCAATGGACACTCCCTCCTCCATCACCGTTAAATATCCTTGTCTCTGTTAAAATTGACTTATTTGACAGTTTTGTTCGGTTGATCATCCGACTATTTGCGGGACCTATAGAGATCGTTTTTTTTTTAGGTAGAGCGGGACCTATAGAGATGGCCCGCAATAAAATATTGTTGTATAGACTTAATTGTAGGTCAAAAATCAGATAAAAACTCTTTTATATAATAATATAATATAAAATCTAAAATAAATCAATTGTAGAATTTTTTTTTTTTTTTTGTGTGTGTGTGTGTGTGAAGGTTTATGGTTCATCTCTGTTAACCACGATGTAAATCTCTGTTAGTTCATATCTGATTAGATATATTTGAACGATTTTTTACAAATATTTGAAAGGTATATGTGATAATTATAATTTCCCATTTGATAAAATCGTTATCTTTAAAATAAAGGTTATATATGTATAACATGTTTTTTAATGGTTAGATGATAAAACTACCTAAAAGTTCTCAATCTGTATGGGGGCCATATTTAATGAAGCAAAATGCACGCATCAGATGGTGCGGCGTGTATCTACGCGCGCTATTTGTTTACTGGCGAATGTATATGCATGTCAACATCACATCAATATTCTGACGCATTTTTTCAAAATATGATGCATTGGCTCGTATCTACACACGTCAATGAATAAATAACATGCGTGTTGCAGTATCTACTGCAACCACCCACGCTCCAAATGATGTCGCCCTGTCTGTAGGTAGCGGGCGTTGCAGGTGATGGGGTCCATTAATCTATTTTATTTACAATTTAAGACTAAGATTAGTTTTGAAAGATGCTATGATTAGAAAGTTAAAATATGTGATGGGATAGAGTGGGTGAAAGAAGACGTCAAAACCAAGAGTGTATCAAATAAACAAAGAGGAAACTGTTTGACAGTTTCTACACCAATATGTTAAGGCCTTTCTTAAATGAAAATCATTTATTAAATATTAATTAAGTTGACTGTGGACTCCTTTTTTATTTATTCCTTACTTAAGGACCATTATTAAAGGGTGTAACAAGGGCAGGCAGGATCCAGGAAAGAAACTTATAGCTTTCCAAAAGGAGCAAGTGCCCCTAACTTTTTTGTTGACGGAACTTCCTTTTATAGCAAATTTTAGGATACAGCCTTGATTTTTTACTTTGCGAGTGAGATATGATTACCTACCGGTCACCTGTGCTCTAGAATCTGGATGACGAAATGCTTATCTATGTAGCCATCTATCATTTACAGATGGTTCACCAATTGATCTCTCGATGACCAGAAGTTCCGTTTGGATGTTAAGAGAAAGTTAGTTGAAAAAATAATATATGGGAAGTTAAATGTTAAAGGGATATTTTGATAAAAAAAATTTGAGTTATAAAAGTATTTTTGGTATAAATAAGAGTTATACGGATATTTTTGATATAGAATGAGAAGCCACAATATGTATTCTCACATACTCTTGTATATCTTTAGGCTGCGTTTGGTTAGCGTCAAAGTGTGTCAAAGGAGAAAAAAAGTGAAAAGAAAATAAAAGTAGTGTGCAAAAAAAGTGAAAATAAGTTTCTTGTTGTTATTTGGTTGTTGCAGGAAAATTGTATAAAAATCATGAATTGTACGTTTGGGTTAGCAAGAAAGTCATAAGAATCTTGACATAATTTTCAATTCTGCTCATATACCATAAGCCATATTTATATTGTGTCAAATCGACTTCAGTTTAGTTTTGGTCCGATTTCTAATTTTTTTAAATTTCAAAAAAATTACTCAATAAAATTTTATTTAAAATTAAAAAAAAAATAATAAATTTTATGGGTCCTACCTCTTTTGAGTTTAATGTAGAATACTTAACTATTTTTTTTATCATTATATTCATATTTTTTATTTTTTCTCAATTAATAACTTTTTTTAATTTTATATATATATAATGTCAAATCATTGTAAATGTGAATTTTTGAGAAGGGCAAATTTGGAAATTATGCACTTTCTTTTTCCTTTGACACAAAATCGGACTATGTGATGGGAAAACTAAAGTTAATTTTTTTAACCAAAAACTTTCTTAAAAAAATTGTGGGACTCACACTTTTTTCATTTTCTTGCAAAAAGTGCATTTTCTTTTTCCTTTGACGCACTTTGACGCTAACAAAACGCAGCCTTAAGCTCCGTTTGAATAGTCGGATTTGTGGGAAATAAAGAAAAGATGGCTTTCTTACAAAATATGTGTGTTTGGATACCCGGAAAGTGTGAATCCCATAGAAAATATTTAAGACAAACTCTTTTGACTGCAAAAAAAGGACCCTTTTTGTTTTTCGATAAAAAGAAAAATAATTTATGAAAAAAGAAAATGAAAAGATAAGAATAAGAGCATGTTCCCATCCTACCCTTCACCACCGAAGCTTCTTTTCTCTTGTACTTGTACAATGAAGGGTAAAATGAGTAGAAAAAAAAAACTTCTCATTCATTCCTATTAACCATCAAAATAAAAAAATTCTGTCATAGTCACACATCTTCATGATGCAATCAAACAACTTCCAAGAAATTAAATTTCACCTTACAACATAATAATTTCTGGCATATTATTTGTCCAACTAACTTTTGGCAGATTCTTGAAATCCAAATGATGCCTAATGGATTTGGCAAGAATTTGTTTTTATGAGTTGGAGATGAATAGTGGGAATATTTTTTTTTCATGGAATCTACATTTTGCTACAAAATATTGGTATTCAAGAACCCTATTGGGCAAGAAAGTTCTTCTTACATTTTCTCTCAAACTTCAACGATCCAAACAACCCAGAGTGTTGATCATTAGTAATTGTCTTAAAATATATTGATTAACTGGTTCAGATTATTACCCAATAGGCATTGTTTTGAGCGATGGTTAACATCAGGTAAACACTGACATTAATTGGTAAACAAAATGGAGAAAACAAAAATAAAAGAAAATCAACTTAGGCAGGTATAAATTATCAAATTGATTATCTCACGATTCTATTTGTTAATTATATCCCTTTCGACTCTTTGTTCGTGGACCTAATCTTGTACACTTGTTTAGCTGTAACCGAGGTACGGGTGATGCAAAATTTGTAATAATTCAAAATTCGAATTCTTTAGTTAGTAAAATTTGAATTCACTAATACAATAGCATCAACAGAGATAAATTCTAAAGAGTTTGTCTCATAATAGTCTAAACTGTCGCGCAGTCGTTCTATTTAGAGTGTTTTTTTCTGAATGGGATTTGTAAATAAGACAAAGAATGAGCCAAAAGGGAATGGAGGCTAAAATGTCAGGTGTGTCAATAAGAACCCACACCACAGAGCAAGGGAACCTCAGTGTTCGAATGACACAAGTCATTTTACTTGTTTCTTTGATAAGTTATCACTCTTAGTCTTTTAAGTATCTGTGTATTTTATTTGAAGGTGATAAGTTCTTTTCAATGTTCCAACCGTTATTCAGATTATGAGTAATTCTACCAATTTTTGAAATGTTGTTGATTCATGGGCAGGCTCTGCTATTTATAGAGAAATCATTCAATAGCATCTTCTCTTGACTAGGACATATGTCAATTAGATCAATATCCAAAGAGAAACTTAGAAATATCTCTATGCAACAATGCATATCCAAGTGTACGCGTCTTCAACGCAGTTAAGTTATTTCTAGAAGAAAATTGTGGTGAGTCATTCGATTAAGTGAACTTGCTCTGTGATAAGTTGCTCTAAAGTCTATGAGATCAAGAACTAAATGACGTGTGTTTCATGCATAAAGTTCCATAAAGCAACGTTCCGTTCTTATCACCGTCATACTTGATAAGACACAAATCCCCTCAGATAAGATATACAATAGATATATAAGTAGACGAGGTTTTTAACACGTGATGAATTGGGGTTTCTCTGTAATCTTCTTTACAGAGACGAGTCATTCGAGTTCTGCAAACATTTCCTTTGGCTTTTGTCCCTTTTATGAAGGATTTCCTTTTGGTAATTCAATTCATATTCCTTTAAACGAGATGAAGTAGCTTTATACATTTTACAGGGTGATCGGTATATTTAACGAATTTGCCCATGTAGAGATCTTAAATGTAAATCTCTCAATGAGTGATTCAGTTTTCATGATCAATCATCTTTGTGAGGAAGAGTTATCTTAGGACTTTTCAAGATTCTGAGTTAAGTAACCAATTCGAATGCCTTTGAACTGGAATTTAGTGAGAGACGTGCGTGCTCTTCGAAGTACTTTTAAGTAAAGTGTACAAGTTAGTCCCACGAATCCATAATTGTCATTCAAAGATGACATATGGAGAAAGGTAATAACACGCTTTCGAAGTACTCATTTTTTAGGGTACTTCGAATTAAGTAAAGTCATCATCCGAAGGTGTTCTCTAGGGACGAGTGTAAAGTGTACTTCCGGAGTTCCTTTAATAAGGACTCCTTTGAAGTCAACTGAGTGCAAGAGTCTATTACAGGTGACAAAACCCTTATTTGTGTCATTCGAAGGAGACATATCCCTTTAGTCATTTGAAAATGGTGACTAACCCTTAGTCTATTTGAGGGTGACTAACCGTTTATGGATTGACCATCTCAGGGTGGTTAGTCTTTGGTGAGGTGTACAGTAATTGTCTCTTCCTGTAAAGTTTCCTTCACTGCAAGGGTTAACCTCTGACCACCGGTTTAGCCCTTGATTAGGATAGAGACGACGGTTCCTCTCATATCGGGCCAAAAAACCATCAGTACAGCTGACGTGGCCCAATAAGGGTGTGAGCGCCGTTCGGCATTCACATGCGGGAGATAGTGGAGGGAGCAGGTAACTGCTTTATACATATGATGTGGCATATGTGGGTGTATCTTTTAAGCGTATGCACGCGTTCTAAGATCACGCCATGTGTCCAAAGGGATTAATTTAGATCATCGGATCATCAGTACGTGATTAAAAATAGGCAAAAAGGTTTTATAAAGTGTAGCAATAGCTATTTGACCTAAGGTGGCAACTGGCCGGGCTTGATCGAGCTCGGGCTAGGCCATATTCTATGTATAATAACACTTTTGTTCGCCTAAGCTTCGGGTTTAACAATGTTTGTCCAAGCCTTCTCATTGTATTGTTTATCAAGCTCGAGCCCGTTCAAGCCCGCCCATGTTTGCTCAAATGGAACAAAAATATTATCTTTTTGTTGTTACTAAAAAATGAAATGAAGTCTTTAGGAAGAGAATGTAAAGTACTTACCACTAAACCACAATCAAAAGATAATAATAATCTTAATTAAAATTTATATATTACTTGTTATCAATTTTCACACCCTTGGGTGGTGCTAATCTCATATAAACCCGAGCGACCTGAAAAACTAATCAAGCCTTAATTTCAGCCCAACTCGATTTTATGAACCTTAAAATCTAAACCCCCCCAAAAAATATACCCTAAGAGGAGAAGAAGAACCCTAAACCCTAAAAGAAATGAACCTTAAAATCTAAAACCCCCCAAAAAATAACCTAAGAGGAGAAGATGAACCTTAAACCCTAATAACTAAACCTTACAAAAAATTAAAACCCTAAAAGAAAAAGATAAACCCTAAAAACTTAAAACATTAAATAAATAAATAAAATATATAATTGTTATATAAAAAATTATCATTTTAATTTCTATAAATATTTTTATCTTTAAAAAAAATATTTTATTAAAGAAAAAACCGTTTGAATATGTCTTCAATTGAACCTATCACCATACGACGCTATTCTATTGTGGGGACCTATAAAAGTCTGCATGGGTGATGATCTCATTTTCCAACCTAAAGTGAACCAAACACAGGTTTTGTTGCTGGAAAATGCTTCAGAGGATACTAAAATAGGATATTTAAGGTTTAGTGGCTCCAAATGTAATTATTTAATAATTAAAAATTTCTTTTGTAAAATTTAAACCATAGTGCTTATTTTATAAAGTATTTAATTTTGAATGATATGTCAGATGACTGAACCAGATGTCTCTTTAATAATTAAAATTTTCTTTTTTAAAATTTAAACTATAGTGCTTATTTTATAAAAAATTAATTTTAAATAATATTTCATATGGACACCTGAATATAACTGAAAATTAAATATTTTACAAATATACACTATATTTTAAATCTAAAAAATCCCTGATTATTAAATCAATTTGTTTTGAGACACCAAACTTTGAATTTCACATTAGCATCCGCGAATCTCATATGTGATCTGTGGGACTGGAGAAGGCCGAGCCTAAACCTGCCTCCAAACCAAGTAATACCAATATACAAACACAAAGCTCGCGTTGATGGCGACCATGGAAGAAGAACAGTGTCTGTTACACTACTAGGGTTTTACTGAAAAAGGTTATCGAGAAAAAACTCTGCAGCTCCGGCTCCAATGTCGTCGTTCGCATTGAAGTCATCTTCCATATCTCCATCGATTTCTTCGCCTTTACTCTTCTCATATCGTTCTCGGTTTTTTTCTCTCATCTTCCCAAAAAATACGAACAGAAGAAGATGCATTTTGAGGGCTCGAGCTTACGATTCTTCCAACGGAAAATCTTCCGGCGCCGGCGATGCCAAACCCCCAACCGGCGCTTTGGTATCTCTTCCTATCTAGCTCTCCTCATTTCTCCATGTACGAACTAGGTTTAGTTAGCTTTCTTTTTCTTTTTTCTGTTTTCTTCGATTACATTCGATAATGTGTGAGATAGTGGATATTATTTGGACTTTGAAGAGTTTTGTAGAGAGTGTGTGCCTTAAATATGGCGGAAGATAATGTTCTTGGGAAATTTAAATGTCAAAACAGAAACAAATGAGAGGTCTGGTAAGGATATGGTTTTAGCAGAATTTCGGCAACCAACATTGTTCTTACGAGCTTCTTGTATTATTTAAGGAACTAAACAGGATTCTGGCTTAAATTTCATATATATATATATATAATCCTGTTGGCTTTGTTCTTCTTTGGCCCAAGTAATTTCCTTGGCAAGACCTATTGAGTGAGGACTGTGTCATTGCCGGACAACGTTAGTGAGTTAATTTAATTGGAGCCACACCCGAATCAAAAAAATTGGTTTTATGCCCAAAATGCTGTATCCAAGTTGTCTTGCTCCCAACGTTGTCAAATCATGAATCGAATCGAAAATCGTTAGGGGTCACTTAGAATCGAATCAAAATTTTGAATCGTAAGATCATAGTAATTTTAGCAGAAGTAAGGTTTGGGGTTTATTTTTTGGGATTTCTCTTTGGAGAAAGGCTTTTTATTGTTTAAAATAAGCAACAATACTTCTTTTTGTATATTTAATCATTTTAGAGTTATGTATTCTATATAAACAAGGATCAAACCAAAAAAGGGAAAATTTTCAGTATAAAAAGCAAACATTTTTTTTAGTGTTGTAGAACTGAATCATATGATTAAATTGTAAATCTTAAGATTCAATGTATATATCGTAAGATTCAAACATAGATCGATTTTTTCACCGATTTGAATCGATCTAGGGTCAAATTGAATCGAATCATAAGATTCATACAATGAATCTTAAGATTTTGACAGCAGAGCTCGCTCCCATACATGGGTAATATCATTGTCACAAACCTTAAATTTTTTTTTTTTTTGCCACAAATGCCCCACTGACCCCAAAAGATGCAGGAAGGGCAAACATCCATTCACTTCCAAGTCCAAAAAATTACGTTCTCACGTGCATGCTTCGCACCTCTGATACTCATTTGATGACCAGCTTGTAGGATGTTACAGCTCTTTTGCTAGTTTAAGTTTTTTGTGATTTTGTCACATAATTTCTGTTAATATTCCTTGCTTTGTTATCAGCAAGGTATAAACAGTTTTAATTATATTGGGGACCTAAATCTTCTTTTTGATGTTGCCAGCCAAAGAACAGGAGGGAACTTCTATTAGAGTATGTCAAAAATGTGCAGCCAGAATTCATGGAATTGTTTGTGAAAAGGGCACCACAGCAGGTTTTGTCATCTTTGCTTGGCGGTGCTTTACTCAAACAGTCAAATTTAGTACTGCACATTGTAGTAATTATTAGTCAAAGGATAGGTAATTTATGATAAATGGATGAATTTTTTTCTAATTAAGCTGAAATAGTTTTCATGGTTTCTCTTTTTAGGTGGTTGATGCGATGCGCCAGACAGTAACAAATATGATTGGAACACTTCCCCCGCAATTTTTTGCAGTAACAGTTACCACTGTAAGTATATTACAACGTTATAGACTGATGGAATCATTTTCTTTTCATTCAGAGATCCAACATACTTCAATCTTATGCTTACTGTTTAATATTTTTAACAATAAGATTTACTTCATTGTTGATTATAGTTTTGAAGCCTTTAGTTTTTGATTCAGGTTGCTGAAAATCTTGCACAGCTCATGTACAGTGTCATGATGACTGGTTACATGTTCAGGAGTGCACAATATCGTCTGGAACTGCAACAGAGTTTGGAGCAGGTTTCTCTTCCTGATTTACAAGAGAAAAAGGTAATTTCATTACTACAAAAAAAAAAAAGGTAATTTCATTTCTCTGAACGATGGGAAATGATGAGCTTCTGTTGTATTATGTGAATAATGTTTCAGATTATTTACTGTACAGTCTACTTGTAACCTCTGTTGTTAAACTCTTATGATTCATTGCATGAATCTTATGATTCGATTTGATTTGTCCTTAGATGGATTTGAATCAGTGAAAAAATCGGTTTATGTTTGAATCTTACAATCTATTCATTGAATCTTATGATTTACGATTTAATCATACGATTCAACTATGCAACACCAAATAAAGATGATCTCTTCTTTTTTATTGAATAATTACCCTTTTTCTTGTTTGATCCTTGTTTATATGGAATATAGTACTCTAAAAGACTAAAGCAATTAAATATACATAAAGAAATATTGTTTACGTCTTTTAAACAATCAAAAGCCCTTTTCCTAAGAGAAATCCCAAAACCTGAATCCCAAATCCAATTTCTACTAAAATTACTATGAATCTTACGATTCGATTCTAAATGGCCCCTAACGATTTTTGATTCGATTCATGATTTGACAACCTTGCTTGTAACCCCCCAATTAGGAAGGAGCAGCAGAGGATAAACAGTTTTGGAAGTCAATACTTGAAATGTCACTTATAGTATACAGCTTTTGAAGTATGTAGAACTAAAAGGTTCAAAACCTAATCGCTATCTCGAAACACTATTTCTTATTGATTATTAATTAATATTGACTATATTTTCGTTTCTTTATGATTTGAGAAAAGCTGAGGATATGACTCTAGGTTGCTGGAATACTTATGCTGATCTAAGAAAATTGATATTTTTGTTTTGCTTTACTAGACCCTGGTCTTATCTGATTAATGTAGAAATGGAAAATGTAGCTATTCAAATCATTTGGTTTTCAATTCCTTGAGACTATATAGGACTTGCTCACTTCCCAATCCATAGGAATTTGATGTATCTAATTAGTCTTCTCAAGATTTATCCATTTTGATGCTTCTTTAATTTTGCTGTCCAAAGACATTATTTGAAATAACATAGCCTCATTGCAAGCAAGAAATAATTGATCCAGTGATTAGGTATTCAGTTTATCTGAGTCAATACCTGATGTTTCACAGATCAATCATCAAGTGCTTCAATAAAATGATCAGTTGTTCCAGCAGGAACATGGAATTAATTTATATGACATCATCAGCATTGCTGATTATTGTTTCAGATGTTGTTCCACATGCAGTGATATTTTGATAGTCTTTATCCTCTTGCAACAGTGAATTTGGTGACTTTCCATTATTGATTTTGGCCCCTTGCCTTCTATGAGGTTGTCTGGTCCTCCAATTTAAGTCCATGAGGTTTTCACTCAACAAGATCATTGTTCACTAGGCGGCTCTTGTTGAGTTCTAGTGATTGTGTGGAAATCTAAAACAATATTTGAAAAAGGATGATATCAGAGAAGAACTAGAGGATGAAATTCCTATCTATGGAGACAGCTGGAAAGCTTCTAAGGAATGATCAAATTTGGACTACAAATCCATTAGATGTGGGGTATTAAGTTTCATCTTTGAAAAGATAGACCAATGGTTTCAAATGCCTGTTTGTAGGTCAAATAGAGTTGCTAACAGGTTTAGTTTTAGATCTGAATGTGGATTTGGCTTGAGTGTTATTATTGGAGACTGCTACTACTGAATTAGAAATGGTGGTTTAAAATTTACCTTATTTATTCCTATTCTTTCCTTCCATCCTAATACTTAAAACATAAAGTGAGTTAAATTAAACCATCTATTGTAGCTTAGGGACATCATAATTTTTTACATGATGAATAAAAACAAAGAATAGGAGCTGCAACTCAACATCCTGGACATTGTAAGGCCATCTCCTTTGGCTAGGAGATTGCTTGGGATGATGCAAGCATGGTGAAGTTAGTACACAGGCTCCCGGAAAAAAGAGAGCTGAATTGATAAACGAAATGGATCTTAACTGCTGAAGCGTCACAGAAAGAGAAGCAATTCCTTTTTCAAAAAATGAGGGGACATTGATTAGTTGAGGAGTGGGGCCATCTACCGGTCCCTATTTATGATTCCATTGATTCCTAATTAGAGGAATCAATTGGAAGAGATGTTACTTTGAACTCCTATTACAATTCTAATTCAAGACATTTTAGTCCTCTTCTTCTTGCTATTAGAATAGAATGCCTCCAAATCCCCGTGACCTGTATGGAAAGTTTCTAAGGATGATCAAATTTGGACTGCACCACAACCATTATGGTAGGATGTGGGGTATTACGTTTCGGCTTTGAATATATAGACCAATGGTTTCAAATGCCTGTTCGGAGGTCAAATGGAGTGCTAACAGGTTTAGTTTTAGGTCTGAAATCCAAATATGATATAAATGAGTCGAATGTGGATTTGGCTGTTGAGCGTTATTATTGGAGACTACTACTACTGAATTAGAAATGGTGGTTTAAAATTTAGCTTCATTCCTATTCTTTCCTTCCATCCTAATACTTAAACATAAAGTGAGTTAAATTAGAAATCCAATGGTTTAGTTTTAGGTTTCAAATCCCTGTTGAGCTTTATTATTGGAGACTAGTACTACTGAATTAGAAATGGTGGTTTAAAATTTAACTTCATTCCTATTCTTTCCTTCCATCCTAATACTTAAACATAAAGTGAGTTAAATTAAACCTTCTATTGTAGCTTAGGGACATCATAATTTTTTACATGAATAAAAACAAAGAATGGGAGTTGCAATTCAACATCCTGGACATTGTAAGGCCATCTCCTATGGCTAGGAGATTGCTTGGGATGATGCAAGCATGGTGAAATTAGTGCACAGTTCGGTTCTTGCAATTGCTTTTCTGAAACTGATATGAACAAGTAGTGTGGTTGTACATAACATAGTACCATGTTACGCAGAATCTCATTGGTTCTACACCGTGGTATCAAGTTGATTTGTTCAAGTTGCTCAAACACGGTTTGAGTTTTTATTCAAGAACTTTTTTCTATCTGTGGATTTTTGAACCACATAAGCATTTCTTGAGCTATATGTTTAAGTAACCCCCAGTTTCCTAAAAGTATTTAGTGAAGGTCTAGCTTACATTCAAGAACCATATGGATTTGAAAAGTTTCTACAACAGTTTTTACATATTAACTTGGTTCTACGAAACATTGTTTTCAATTTCGCCATTTTCTAGTCTGGTGACACGAATTTTGGGGGAATTTTCTGGATTTCCCCTTCTTACTTTTTAATTCAACAAATTAATTAAAAATACATATTATTATAAAAAATTATATACTATTTATAAATAGTGCAAACATTTGAAAAAATTGTGATAAAAATTGAATTATAAGCATCATCATATATCATATCCCAAGTAGTTGGGGTTGGCAAAAGTAAGGGAAATTCGCTTAATTTCCTCTACAGGGTGGTGCGCACATTTGTATTTGCCTACATATGTGTTAATGTATATGTATGCATATTTTAGGTCTTTGAAGTGTATTTTATTCCCATTTAAACCCTTAAAAAGTTTGGAGTAAAATTCCTTTTTTTCCTCCAACATTTTCCCATTATTTCTCCAAATTGGCAAAATATTCCGCCATTTCGGCAATATGTGGGCAAAATTTCCCCAGCTCCCCTAACGAAATCTCAGGCGAAGTCGAAATTAAAAACCTTGCTAAGGAAGATACATATTGCTATCTATTAGAAAAATACTTTGATAATATTTATCTGATTAAGTTTTTGCCTTGCTGAGATTTGCATGCATGTTGCACACGAAAATTTGATCTTTCTAGAGTGCTTTCTTAGGCGGTCGGCAAATTCTGGATGGGACAGTTACTGCTAATGAAGTTGTTGATCATCTCAAACGAGGGAGCGAGACTTGGGTTCTGTGCAAACTTGACATGGAAAAAGCTTATGACCATGTAAATTGGAACTTTCTGCTTTACTTGTTGGAAAGGATGGGATTTGGGGTGAGATGGAGAAAATGGATTAAGACTTGCATTTCATCGGCGTCATTTTCCACCCTAGTGAATGGGGGTTGTATCAGGCTTCTTTCGATCTTCGAGATGTTTGAGGCAAAGGGATCCCCTATCTTCTTTTTTGTTCTTGGTGGTGGCGGAGGCGTTTAGTAGGCTAATTCAGAAGGCTGTTCGGGAGAATCTCTTGGAAGGGGTCAAAGTTAGTAATGGGGGGACCAACTATTTCCCACCTCCAATTTGCTGATGACGCTCTCATCTTTTGTAAGGCTATCCAAAGGCATCTCCTAGTTCTAAGGTGTATTTGTGTTTGTTTTGAAGTGGTTTCTGTCTTCGAATTAATTTCAGCAAGAGTGAACTGATTGGTAGGTGATGTGCCTATTATGGAGCAACTTAGGATTGTTTTGGGATGCAAAGAAGGGCGTCTTCCAACTAGGTATCTTAGTTTACCACTAGGAGCATCTCATAAATCCACTGCTGTCTGGGGAAGCATTGAGGAAAGATGTGAAAAGAACTTAGCATCTTGGAAGTTGAGATATTTATCTAAAGGTGGGCAGTTAGTTTTGATCAAAAGTTCATTGTCCAACTTACTCAGTTACTTTTTATCAGTATTTGAAATCCCGGTTAAGGTGGCAAACAGAATTGAAAAACTTCAACGGGACTTCTTGTGGAAAGGCATGGGGGATGAATTTAAATATCATTTGGTAAGATGGAGTGAGGTGTGCGAGTCAAAAGGGAATGGGGGTTTAGGGATAAGGAGTTTGAGGAAATTCAAGTGGCTGTGGAGGTATGGGGTGGAAAGAGGTAGTCTTTGGAGAAGGGTGATTGAAGCCAGATATGGGAGTGCTGTTGGTGATGGGGCTACCCAACCCATCCAATGTTCCTACGGGGTTGGTGTTTAGAAAGCCATTGCCAGGTTATACCCGAAATTCAAGTCTGGTATGAGGTTTGAAGCGGTGAGGGGGATAGAATCAGATTCTGGACTGATATTTGGGTAGGGAACAATGCTCTTTGTAGTCAGTTCCCTGATTTATTCAGGTTGGTGCAGAATCAGGAGGCCTTTATTGCTGATGTTGCAATCAGGGATCAGCAAGGAAATGCTTGGAATTTAAGCTTTAGAAGACCCCTGTTTGATAGGGAATTGGAGTCTGCTGTTCAATTGTTGTCTATTCTGCAAAATATAGTGTTTTCGGAATGGCGTGATTCGAGGAGATGGATATAGGATCATAGAGGGAATTTCTCTGTCAAGTATGCTTCATTCTTGGCTGAAGAAGGGGTTAGATTTGAAGGGGAGAAAGTGTTGTGGAAATCTCAGAGCCCCTCTAAAGTTGGTTTCTTCATGTGGTTGGCGGTTAAAGAAAAGAATTTAACTCTTGACAACTTAATGGCTAGGGGATGGTTAATGCCTAACAGATGTTATATGTGCTATTCTGAGGCAGAAAGCACTTCCCATCTGCTGCTGCATTGCAGTTTGGCTTTTCAGGTGTGGGTTTTCATTTTGTGTAGATTTAAGGTGGCTTGGGCAATGCCTAAAGGAGTTGACGAGTGTCTATGTTGTTGGAAATGGCAAAATGGAGGGTCTAATAGTGCTGTTCTGTGGAACTTGTGTCCGGCAGCGATTTGCTGGACATTTTGGAAAGAAAGAAATAGTTGGATTTTTGAGGGAAAGGAGAATGACGTCAAGGCGGTCATCGATCGGGTCATGGCTACTTTTTATTCGTGGGTTAGATCATTACATGAGTTCAGCCATATTCAGTTCTATCAGTTTAAGGGGGATTGGGACTTTTTGTAAATCTTGATGGATATTTTGGGATTGACTGTTTATTAGGGACTGGGGATTGGGACTTTTTGTAAATCTTGGGCAATGCTATTAACTCGAATCAATTTTGGAGGGGGTCGATACCCGATCCGAACCGATGCTTTAGACCTTGTTTTTGATAGATTGAGAGTGGATCAAAGTGTTCTTGTTGCCAACTGGCCCAATTCCGAGCCTTGCCCAGCTTTGCCTAGCTCGATTCAGGCTCGCAAACCCTCGGTAAGGCTCAAACTGGCTAACATTTTTTGGGCCTTGGCTTGTTAGGATTCAAAGGCTCAAGCTTGGTTTGTTACAAGCTCTGTTTGGTTTAATAATGTATGTAATTTGGTCCACATGGGTCCAAAGCCCGTTAATTAAAAATTTGCATAGTCCATGAATTGGGCCTATATATAATGTTGAAAAGGAAATTAACAGACTATAATTAAATTAATTTATTTTCAAAATATAGGCATTATTTTATTCCTATGAAAAATATAAAATTGTAAATATATCTTATCATAGAATAGATTTAGCAAGCCAAGCTTTAGTCGGGCCCACCCAAGCTCGGCTCAGGTTCATTAATGAAATGGGTTCAGGTCTCAGCTTGCGGACCAAATTATTGAGCTCAAGCTCAGCTGAGCAGATCTGGCTGAGCTCATTGACGGGCCTAATTATTGGTCCCACATCAGGCTACAATAATTTACCGCAGCTAAGTTCTATTTTAATTGGAGGCGTTGTTTGATAGTTTTGATGTGGGGTTTTTATAAACTAACGTGTTTTTCAGCATTTAGGCAGACACCCCTTTGTTTCCCGACTTCAGTGATTCCCCTCTGTGGTTCCATGTAAGTGTTATTCCTTATTTTGTATATATTGTCCTACATCAATATTAATTTTTATAGTTCTAGCCCGAACCTTCTATAAATTGTTTTTTAAACTTTTACATTCTATAGACCCTAATTTTCAGACTTTGATTCAGCAGTGTGGTCAAAGCGTTGCCTATTTGGTTGCTTCCCTTTGATATACAATATGGCATCCTAAATTATACTAACGCAGTGATGGTTGTTCCAAGGCAATTCGTAGGTGGTATTTATTTAGGCAACTAAAGTGGTCGCTTTATATATATATATTATTTAGTTTATATTGGTAACTCAATTGATTAAAATATATTATTACAAAGCAAAATAGTAAGGCTTGCTCTCATGATCAATCCATTTGCTCATACATTGTATCCCTTTCTTTTCATAGAATAAAGCTAGGATTCTGTTCATCTTTGCTGTCTATATTTACTTGTCATTTGTGACAAAATTCTCAATTTAATGCTAAAATTTGCTGTGATATACGGTCTTGTTGGCAGCTTGATCCACGCGCACACACACACACACACACACACATATATATATATATTTCTTGTGCTATGGAGCTGTAGCCATTGGAATGGCATGTAGCCTGACAGTTCTACACTCCAGTTATTGGGACATTACAAAACATTCTACTGAGTTCTAACTTCTAACATTGAACAAGTTATAATTGCTTTATGCTTGTCTTGTCTGTTGTAGGATGTGCCAGATTATGCACCAGGCACACAGAAAAATGTATCAGGTGAAGTTATCAGATGGAATAATGTTTCTGGTCCCGAGAAAATAGATGCAGTGAAATACATTGAATTACTTGAAGCAGAAATTGAGGAACTGAATCATCAAGTCAGAAGGTCTGCCAATGGACAAAATGAACTTTTGGAATACCTTAAATCTCTTGAGCCACAGAATCTGAAGGTAAGGACGTAGATACATGTTTAGTTTATCTAGATTTGTATGTTTAGTTTATCTAGATTTGCTTCTTGGCTTTTCATTACTTTTCTCTGGTCCTTCACTATATGCTCCATATACTCTCTTACTGATTCACCTATGGGATTTCTGAAGGAAGATAGTTTATTTTCTCCACGCAATTGTTCATTGAATAAAACAATACTGAAGTTACTGTCTTGTAACTGCTTTCTTTAATGTTTTATAACTAGGCTTCACATGGTGCTGGAATCAAATTTTTTATGTAATTGCACACACAAGTCTTTGCTTGCCGATTTGTGCTTTATCAGATCATCACCAAAGCTTGACAATAAAATATGTTAGGAAGCTTCAAACTATTCTGCCTTGGTCATCTTGATGTAGGTAACCCAGATTTCTGTCACCCAGAAAAATAAATGTATATCATCTATTTATCAGACAACAGTCGCCGCACTATGTTTTTCGTTAAATAATTTTGGAACGAAAAACATTCATGCTACCAGCCACCTTGGTTCACCTTTCCTGTTTTTTGTTCTACCAAGAAATTGAGTCGGATAACTTGGTCTTTGTTAACCACTGCATGTAACAGATGTTTCTGTTTTGGTTTAACTGTTATTACTTTTGTTAACTATGTCTTTGTTAAC
Organism: Pachysandra terminalis; assembly: GCA_031762675.1. Taxonomy (NCBI): domain Eukaryota; kingdom Viridiplantae; phylum Streptophyta; class Magnoliopsida; order Buxales; family Buxaceae; genus Pachysandra; species Pachysandra terminalis. Next base: position 18,416,862 of record JAUPMG010000004.1, read on the forward strand.
CGTGGAATCAATATATGGTATTTATACCTTCTAGTTTTATATCTACTGTTATGCAGGAGTTGTCAAGTAGTGCTGGAGAGGATGTTGTGCTGGCTATGGACACATTCATAAAGCGTCTATTGACAGTTTCGGATCCTTCCCAGATGAAGGTTTGCCATTACTTATGAGCTTTTTCACCCTTTATATATATATACACACACACAAAGGTTTGCCATTACTTTTTTTTTTTGTGACGTGGATAAATCCCCAAATACATGACCCCATCCACAAGGACCATTCATCAGGTAAGCCCGGGGACTCGAACTTGGGACCTCCAGTTGAGCTTACCCGTTGTCAACTTCAAAGATTTTTTTTTTACTTGGAAAATCGGTATTTGTTGGCAAGTTCCTGATCTTTGATGCGATGGAGTAGCTGATTAATTTGAACATATTGTGGTACTAGTTCTATGGGCCAAGTAGTTAAAACAGATCTACGATTATGAGCTGAAACCATTAGATCATCAGAAAATTTAAAGAGGGTTCAGTCCCAAGTTGTCATGACAAACACCTCTAGATAAAAATGACTCGTAACAGTTCCATGTGCAATTCAGGTTGACCCGCTTACAATTCCTGATTGTGGTTGCAGACAAGTGCGACTGAGACCACTGCGCCTGAACTTGCCAAGCTGCTTTATTGGCTAATGGTGGTTGGGTACAGCATTCGCAACATTGAAGTGCGCTTTGACATGGAAAGGGTCCTTGGTACTCCTCCAAAGCTTGCAGAACTACCACCCGGAGAGAACATCTAAAGAGACACAGGATGCAAGCTCACACGTTCGAGAGAAACAGTGATTAATCAAAAGAGAACCTCCTAATTATCTACACAACCGTCATCGAAACTGATTGATTAGGAGTTGTATATCCATTTGAAAGTAGCCCTACTACGTATTTATGATGTGTAGAAGGCACGTGCAATGGGAATGGGTTGACGCAATCTGTTACCTGGTCATTTGCACTGAAGAAAATTTATATGAAGGAAACGTGATTCCAGCCAAAACTACATCCAACTACTGAATTCATCATCCATTTTTTGGATGTAATACATGAGAGAAAAGGGGAGGAAGAAGAAGAAAACAAGAGATATACTTCAATTTTCCCCTCCCCCCTTGTTTTTTTTGAGCTTGAAATGAATATAATAATTATCTACTTGTCTACTTGCTTGCAACTTTTTGCAGTGCTTGGGTAGATGGTAGCTTGAGAATTGTTTCCAAGGTTGTCCGGATTATGCTTTTGGGTGAGTATATGGTTTAGGGCTCTCGGTCATATTTTATAAACATGTTATCACGTGTTAAGATTTTTCTTAGGTGGGTCCATGGACTAAGTATTTTTGGTTGGTTGGAAAGAAGCGCTGGAAAGGAATTCATTAGAAAGTAAAGTATAGTAAGGAAACGAAAAGAAAAGTTGCTTTTCTTGGTACTCTTTAGTTGTCAGGAAAAGAAAGTAAGAATCTGACTAAAAATATAAATTATAGTGTAAGATATATTTATTATTTAGATCGAATAATATAATATTGTGATTTATAATAGTATTTTAAAAAAAAATAATAATAAAAAAATAAAATTTTACGTATAAAATAATATATTGTTTTAACACATGAGATAAGATATATTTTGACCACTCTATAGAAATGAAGATAAGGTGTAAATAAAGTGTACGAATACAAACTTTAATTACCCTTCTAACATTTTTTTGTCATTTTGAAAGAAAAATAAATAAAAATGTTTGATAAAAAATTATAAAAATTTGTAAGTGTACAAACTTTACCTACCCTTCTAACATTTTTTTTGTCATTTTGAAAGAAAAATAAATAAAAATATTTGATAAAAAATTATAAAATTTTGTAAAAGTGTTTTTCAATAAATCTTACGTTTTCTCGTCATCCCAACTTTAAAAAGTAGCTAAATACTTCCTTTTCCCAAAATTTCACTGCAATCAAACACACCCTTAAGAATAAATAAAAAGGAAAAAGAAAATAAAAATCTAACAGCTTCTTTCTCACCTCGATGGCAAAGGCTAGTGAACGACTCCATCCCCTTTCCAGTTTCCCCTGCGCTTGCTTCCAGTTCCCTCGTTTACCCCGGCCTCCGGCTACTGGGAACGGTCTAACAGCTCCATCCCTCATTCCTTTAAAGAGGCTTTTAATCATATTTTCATTATTCCTTACTTTCTAGTCTGAGAACTTAGGCAGTAAAAACCCAGTAAATTTCGAGCTTTCATATTCTATCAAGATGCTCCTGAGCTTGAGATATTCTCCGGAAATGATCACGAGGAAGTTAGAATCGTTTCAAATTTCTGGAAAGTCAAGAACAATCGTGGTGAGCTTCCTTAATGAACTCATAGCAATGTTCTTTCTATAAAAGCTGTAATCTTTGCTGGTGTAATAATTTTAATAGATGTTTTGTTGTTCGTGGTTTCTAGGTAGCCGCTGCAAAAGGTCCGAGACCCAGATATCCCCGTGTATGGAAATCCAGGAATAGAATTGGAACTATCTCTAAATCCCAGAAGCTTGTTGAATGTGTAAGCTCTTCTTGTTGTTTTGTCGTTGATTTTTTATAATATAAAGATTGCCCATTTAAGCTATTTTGAAATTATAAGGCCGAGCTGAATTGTGTTTCTTGGATATAACAAATCACTCTGGAAAAACTGGTAGAAATAATAATATTTTTTTGGGATTGTGTTTATGTAGATAAGAGGATTGTCAAATGTGAAAGAGGAGGTGTATGGGGCTCTTGATTCTTTCATTGCTTGGGAACTAGAGTTCCCTTTGATCACAGTGAAGAAAGCTTTGAAGACACTTGAGAATGAAAAAGAGTGGCAGAGGGTAATTCAGGTATTATGAATCTATTTTTTTTTTGGTTGTTGGGGTGGGGGGATCCTAGTTATGAGTTCTTATACTTATCTGTGTTAAAAAAGAAAAAGATAAAGCGATGAAGAAGAAATCAAGCACACACACAGATTTACGTGGTTCGGCAAATTGTGCCTACGTCCACGGATGCACACCAAGTGTACTATTCTCCAAAGTTCAGAATAATGAGTTACAAAAAGCAGCCACGGAAGTAGGAATAAATACCTTGAAATTAGGGCTAAACATAATTGAAGTGAACTTACTATTATAACTCTAGTCCCCCAAAAACTTTGGGCAGGGGGCGCTCGAGCTTGACTGGCGTTCAGTGCTAGTGGATCATTAGTACTTCCCGGTTGCCCCAGTAGCATTAGTCTCCACATAGCAACAATCTGAGTATCCGGTATTTGTAGGTGACGAAGTGGATGCTAAGCAAAGGTCAAGGGAGAACAATGGGGAGCTATTTTACATTGCTGAATGCTTTAGCATATGATGGGAGACTCGAAGAAGCTGAAGAACTTTGGGCAAAAATATTTTCAGAGAATTTAGAAAGTCTCCCTCGTGTTTTTTTTAATAAAATGATTTCGATTTACTATGCCAAGGGCATGCATGAGAAGATGTTTGAGGTATTATCCTGTTATCCAATTGTTGTCCTTTTTTTTTTTTTTTCATATAACGATCTGTCATGTTTGCTGTTATTATACATAGAATATTTCTTCTATATACATATACCTTCCATTTAATGCATAGTTCTCATGCTCATGAACTTTTGTGTTTGAAGTTTTAACTGTGAAATCTCTTGCCTTTTGATTTTCATGAAAGCCGATGCTTGAACACGATCCCAGTGTATCCAAGAAAAATTGCAAACTGCACAGCCCTTTAATCTTATTCACTTACTGATGAATGTACTTCTCTCGAACTGTGCACTGTCATCAGTTGTATAAGACTGGGAGTTTGTGGGATTTTTGTTTGATGTTTAGTATAATTATGAACTAAGATTGGGAAGCCCTACTCATTCTGCTACTCTAATGTTCTCCTGATTGGAATTTATCTCTTTCACTACAAGCACTGCAGTCGGTACATGTTAAAAAAAAGATTGGAATGCATTTAGGGTCCCACTGCAGTCTTCATACATTTTTAGCATATTTTCTTGAGATTGAAATTTAAGTGCATTACAAGCACAGAAGCACTGCAGTCGGCACATGTTTAAATTCATCTTTTCCGATGCAGTGCTTGTAATGCAAGAGTCCTTATATTTTGCACAAATTTGATAAAACTCATGTGTCTAATGAGGTATCAGATGCACATGAAATTTGTATTTCATACAAACAACTCACTCAGCACCGATCAAGCTTCTTGTCATCTAGGATCGTCACCCAATGATTCTCTGTGTGTGTGTGTGTGTGCGAGTAAAACAACAATTTGCATCAAAGTAAACAATATACATATATTCACATGGCTTAAGAGTAGTAGACTAAATTCTGTATAGTGCTTATAATTAAATGGGTGAGAAAAAATGTACATACTATAAAGTAAATAAAGCTTACACCAAAGACTTCTCCTCATAACTCATTTTGTTTGGTTCATTCACTGCATAGACTATATCTATATATTTTGAACTTCTTTTGCTAATCTCCAAGCGAAGTCTAATTTTCAAAGATTCATGTAATCATTCAAAAACCTTTAATATTTAGAAAGGATTGGTTTAATGGGATATTTCTAATAGGTATATTTTGTTTATTTTATATTTCAGTCAAAATAAGTGGAAGACACTTGCAATCAGATTGGTTATGCTCTACTTACTCTTTCTTTTTTTAATTTTTTCTTTTTTCATGTTGGCAACTCTGTACTTTGTCGCATACCAAGTCCATATCACTAATCTCATAGTTTTTTTTTTTTTAGATTAGTTGTTATATTGATTTCATAAACTCTATGAAAATTTTCATGATGTTAATTTCATTTTGAAGTTTTTGGCATCACATAAAACTTGACAGTAGTTTAGGCAGTTCAAAATTTTTCTGTGCAAGGGGATGTTATATTTTGTCTCTCTTGACTTGCAGATATTTGCTGACATGGAGGAGCTTGGTGTCCGACCAAACGTATCGATTGTCTCAATGGTTGGGGATGTATTCCAGAAGTTGGGTATGCTGGACAAATATGACAAATTAATGAAGAAATATCCGCCACCAAAATGGGAGTATCGGTATATCAAAGGTAAACGCGTTAGGATTCGAGCAAAGTATTCAAATGAATTAGATGAGGCCAGCAAGGATATAAATGAGCTTGACGAGGAAGGTAATAAGAGTGAAGATGGATTCAATGAGGAAACCAAAAGTGAAGATGAACTCAATGAGGAAGCCATCAGAAGTTCAGATGAATTCAATGAGAAAACCAAGACTGGAGATGAACTCACAGAGGAAGCCATCAGAAGTTTAAATGAACTCACAGAGGAAGATAGCAACTCTTCATGACAAGTAAAGAGGCAAAATGCCTGATTTTTGTGTTGTTTGAGAAAAATAGAGTAGATCCTCCCTTGCTTTCTGTACTGTACATGTATAATGGGATTTGTTGACATTAAATCTACCATTGTGACCATTGAGTCTGTTATTCTTTTGACCAACTAGAAATAAGATACACATGGAGACTGATGGTTTCGATCACTTAATCTTGCCTGGCACTGTCATGGGACATGCATCGTGTCTGTTACACTACTAGAGCAAGGTGTTCGATAGTAGTGTGCTTATCTCGAGGACAGGCAGGCTAATATGCTGGGTGGCTTTTGCGTGCACTATACACGTTTGGGTCGGTATAGTTGGCTGATGGGCTTTCGTTAGGCCACGAGGGCTTAGCGTGGGTTTGTGTGGAGGCATGTTAAGGGTTCGGCATGTTCCACAATGATCCGTGGCACGGTAGGCAAGGTTTCGGAGCTAGGCTTTGTCTGGATGACACAATGATGGTATGCTTGGTTCGTCAGGCGGTACTAGTGTTGTGTTGGTGCTACGAGATGCAGGTTGCCTTTGTTGGCATGATGGATTGTGTTAATGCTATTGGAGGTGTGTTGGGGATGATATATCCACGAGGCATGATGATTGGGGCTTTTAGGGCTCTAGGGCTATTCGAGATGTTAAAAAGGTTCATGTTGACCCCGGTTCCTAGTGTGGAGCGCATTTGTTGATTAGCTTAGTCGGAGACTCTAGTATCATTGTGAGAATGCTAGTTAGACCTTGATGACAATGGAACACAACGAGTGGGATGAGCGCTTGCTAGCATAGTGAAGTAGTTTATGGGCTGGCCAAGATAGGCTTGGCGTATGAGACTCAGAGCAAGTCGTATCCTGTCGTGATATTGTGTTGGGTGAGCTTGTGAGTTGGTTTGGTTTTTGGATGGCTCAGGCTAACCTTAACTTGAGGAAAGTTGAAGCGTTGCATGATCGTTTTATTGCGACAAAAAATATGGCCATACCCTAACTATTATAATTTTGTTGCTTGTTTCCTGTTGCTAAGAGTTCTTCTTACATGCAGGGCTGAAAAATGGTGCATAAACACAGATTAATAATGGGATATCGTTGCAATAAGTAGCGTTGAGAAGACTCCTTGTAGAAGTAATTTATTGACAAAATAACACCATGTTCTATTTTATTGCTGCCTGTTAATCTATCGGGAGAGGACCTATCGGAAAGCATGCTATGTTATTTTTAAAACTTTTCAAAAATAATCTTTAATATAATAAATATTTAATATAATTAGAGATAATATTGTCTTTGGGTTTAAAAATAACCGTTTCCATCGTTTTCAATTATATAAAAAATAAGTGGCAATAAAATAATTACCTCTTTTAATTATATAAAAAAAACAACGTGATAATAAAACGGATAACACACTCTAGAAGTGTATTAACATGCAGAACTATACGTGCCACCTGCTATTATAGATAACTTAAATACCTTAACAAGACAAATTCATAGATTTAAAAAAAAAAAAAAAATTAGAGATCAAAATATTATTTTTAAAAAGCTTAATATTGTGTTCAGGGTTAGAAATGTCTTTTTAAAAGTTTCATTAATGTTTAGAAACCACATCATGTATGAGTGGTAAAGATAAGTTGTTAACTTCTCTTAATCTAGTCGGTATAGTTACTCTGATCAACTCTATCTTCTAAGCACAATCCCAACACCTTATGGCTTGTATGAAGCTTTCTACTTCTATTTTGGATAGATTGGATCGTATTGCTAGGGATTTCTTATGTACTTAGAAGGACCAAAAACAATCCATACTATCAGTTGGTCCAAAAAAACAGGCGAGCTTAGAACATTGACTCACATTTTTGGAAAGAAATCTATGGTGTCAAACGGAAGCTTTCAACTGGCATGGGTTGGCAAATTGTTGACAGAAAGAAGATTGGTTTAGTTGATATGAGTTGACAAATTTTCTGTCATCAATATATTGTTTATACAGCATTTTGTTCCTGTGGACAGTGAGATAACATCACATCATTACATATAACACGACACGTTAGTAAGCAAGTGAGTTTCTTAAAAGAGTTGGCATTAATTCTTGAAAGCTTCTGTCTGCTATGTAATGAACATCTTGAAAGCATTCAACATATGTTATTTGATTGTCCGTTTGCTAGAACATCCTCGTTTAATGGCCCGTGTGGTGTGATTGAACAATCTATCTCTACCAAGTTTCACTTGGATAGAGCTTTCAAAACCTCTGCTCATCAGTTCCCTGATAGCATTCTTTGTCTTCCTGCTGCAATGACCAACCATGCTTGGACCTTATCATGGCTTGCACGTAACATACATCATTTTGAATGCTCCAAGACAAATCTTGTAAATACCAACTCCTTGTTTCATCTTCTACAACTGGATACTATGTGCCTATTGAGGTCGAGATCGGAGGCTTGCTACAACACACAAGTGGAAATCAGATACACTAGATGGAGTCTTCAAAAGAACAAGCCGGCAGCTTAAGCTATAACCTCAAATAAGTACTTGGATAAGCATTTATTAGATAAGTGGCTCAATGAGAGCACTTATCCACAACAACAATAAACTGTTTACTTGAAGAAAATAGCGTTTGGTAAATACATTTATTTAAGTGTTTATGAAAGTTTAGGGGTAAAATAGGTATTATAAAAATATTATCTAAGTTTAAAAAAACATTTATTTAAGTATTTATGAAAGTTTAAGGGTAAAATAAGTATTATAAAAATATTACTAAAGTTTAAAAATAGCTTCTCGCATAAGTGATAAGATAAGCTACTCTCGGCAGCTTGTCTTTATAGGTAGCCTTTTTTTTTTTTTTTGATTGCTTGAAGGCTTGATCGGAAGGATTAACCAACTCACACATCCACACGATGAAGACGAGAATTGATCCCAAGACCTAGGGACATCCCCACGAGGCCCTTACCATTGAACCAAGTGACACCTTTGGATAGCCTTCTTCTACTGCTTATGGGTAAGCAATTACCCATTACGTGTTACCAAAACACACGTTTAATTTTAAAAATGTATTTTAATAAGCTATAAGCTGAAATAAGCACTTATATAAACCAGGTCAAACCCAGCCTTAAAACTTGTCGGAACTAACGGAGAGAATTTTCACCCGATGTTGCGTTGTCAGGATAAATACAATTGGTTACAGGTTTCTCTCCTTCACGAGAAAGACCTTAGATGATTTGAATCCTACATTAACATATAGACCGATTTGATCTAACTGCTTTAATCAGAAGGAACGCACCATGCGTCCCTCTAAAAGGACGCACAGAAACACAACTTAGAAAAAAAAAAAAAAAACCCAAAGCTCTGAACATTGGAATGGTCGAAGCAAGTAAGCAACAGCTTGACAAGCACGCCATTGTGTAAACTGTAATCGAATTTGAGTTCATCGTCCATCTCTTTGCCGCGACGTTACTGGAGTTAGTTAGGGTATTTTTTTTTTTTTTTTTGAGCTACTGATCTTCTTGAACTATGAACCCTAAGAACAAGCAAGGTAAGCTCCTTTGGTTATTGTGTTTCGTTTTCTCTCTCTCTCTCTATGTATATCTCAACCATGTACTGGACTTTCTTCATAATAATTGATTATAGGTTTTACGTATGAGTTCCATCTTTAATGCGTTATTGTTTCAAATTAGAAAACGAGAATTCGTCTCTGTTTCATTCTTTCTTCTCCGCTTGAAATTTCATTTTTTTTAATGTATTTTACTTTCTTGATCTCCAGTCTCCACTCTATCTCTCATTTCCAACTGCTAATTGAGTAATGGATTTATTCCTTATTCTTGTTAAATTTACCTGAAAAGTTGGTTTCTGAGGCTCCGTTTGGATACCGAGAGTATGCCAGAAAGTTGGAAAGTTAAAGTTTGCCGGAAAGTAATATTTGTTGGAAAGTAAAATTTAATTTTCCTGAAATTGTTGGGTTGTATTAGGAAAATGTATGACTATGACAGAAAATTTTGGTTTTGATGTTTGGTTAATAGGAATGAATGAAAAATGTTTTTTATCTACCATTTTACCCTTCATTGTAGAAGTGCAGGGAGAAGGAAGCTTTGGTGTTGAAGGGTAAGATGGGGACCATACTCTTCTCTTCATCTTTTCATTTTTATTTATTTCCCATAAATTACTTTCTTTTTATTGGAAAACAAAAAGAGCCCTTTTTCTGCAGTCAATATATGTAGTTTGACTTAAACATTTTCTGTGGGACCCACACTTTCCGGGTATTCAAACACGCATGTTTTGCAAGAAAGCCGTCTTTCCTTTACTTTCCCACAAAATCCGGCTATCCAAACAGAGCCTGAGTGATTTTCAAAGTTGCCTTGAAATGTTTGGCCTGCTTTCTGTTTGTTCCATGCTGGTAAACCATTCTTATTTTCTTTGAAGAAATGAGAAAATTTTGAACACCTTATTTGGAAACTATAAGTCTTGACATGTTCTTCGCATATTTGCAGTGATTGGTTGAACAGTAGTAAAGACCGGCATTCTTAAAATGGCGGTTATGCAGCTGAATGGTGTTCTTACTGCTACTGATGGACTAACAAGTGAAACATGTGGAAAAAGAGAATTAAAGAAAATGGCAAGGTCTTTTGCTCTGGTAACGCCAATCGGTAGAAGGAAATTGAGCTTTGCCAATGTTGGTAAGCATAGTCATCTATCTGCAGAGAGTACGAAGCTATTGCCTTCACTGGTGATCCCTTGCAGAAAGCACATTTTCCCTTTGATTAGTAATAAATGTAGTTCTTCTGATTGTGGTGTGGGTCCTTCTGATGTAGAGGAGAGATTTTCTCCTGAGAAAGATCATGCACTAAGCAGTTCGGTTCAGGGGATTCGGTACGAATTGAAACCCATTCTCGGTTTATTTTCTCCTTCGTGTTTCTTTTTCATGTATGTCAAATAGTAGTTGATACTCTTAAATCTATAATCTTTGCTGTGTAATTCCTTCAAAGGTTCCATAATTGCGATTACTTTAATGCTGGCAAGCATGGTTATCTAGTTTCCTGTACACTAATCTGCTTTATGGGATGCTTCCTATTTTCTTGCTATGCTTTTTGCAACAGGCACAATAATGAAAAAGTTTATTAGAAATTGTAAGGTTACCTGTACCCAACTTACAGAGCTCCATAATTATTCTCTTCAGTCAGCTCATGTTTGTATGTATTTTCGTGGTCTGTTGTTATGGAAAGCAGTTTTAAACATGATGCCTCTATAGTTAAGTCTTTCAAAAGAGAAAAGCAGAATACATGCCTAGGGCTGTCAACAAGCCAAGCTAGCTCGGTTTGTATGGGCCGAACTTGAGCTCTATAATTAGGTTCGCGAGCCGAGCTTGGGTAGGCTCGGCTGGGTTAAAGCTTGGCTCGGTTTGTATATGAGATTATACATCCATATTCCTATATCTTATATCTTATATATAGGAATATGGATATTAATGCTAAGCTATTATAATATTAATCATCAATTATAATATTAATGCTATTATATCATTTAGAATAATAATCATCAATTATAATATTAATGCTTTTGCGAGTTGAGCCCTTTACCAGCCGAGCTTGGGCATGAGCCCAAATTTTTTTAACGAGCTTGAGCCGAGCCCAAGCCAAGTTGGGGAAAGCTTGGCTCAGTTCGTCTCGTTACAGCCCTATACATGCCTTATCCCAACCAGGTGGGTCGACATTATGAAGTCTGTTCATTCCAATCCGTCAAAGGCCATATATTCTTATATTAAAATATTACATTTTGAAAGGATGCCCTGTTACATATTTTTTCCGAATAACCTTGTTTGCAAAGACAAGAAGAAGGGATGACATGAGAAAAATTTTGCACTATGAATGATGCAATATTTTGTCATGTTTGAAAAATCTTTGTGAAAGGGTAAAAAATTCTACAGATTTCTGCTAAGCAGACTTCAGTCACAATTAAGAGATGCTCCGAATGGAGTGTACATCATGAGTCACACTTATGCATCATACAATTTGACTTGCATGGCTTTAATGCCGGCAAATTCTTTCAAATGTTTCCTGCTGAGAGCTCTGCTCCCTACACTGTAAAGTTGGGATATCATGTTTTTGTTCTTAGGAACACACCCTCCTTAATGTAAATTAGGTTATGATGCTTATTACTAATCATCCTTATTTTGTTTGATTCTCAGTGACTCGATGGAAGTTCGTAATAGTCAATCATATGCTCAAAGTGTTAAAACTGAACTCATAATGCTTTCATTACCAGCAATTGCTGGACAAGCAATTGAGCCTATTGCACAACTGATGGAGACGGCGTATATTGGTAGATTGGGTAAGTTCTCCATGCTTTAACTATTCAGTTATTTATCAGAACAAGTTTTCCATGATTCTACGTCTAATTTCCTGCACTTGTCATCTTTTATGGTTGTTGGAGAAATTTTGATTGTTTTGGCTGATATACTTTCTTGATGCCAGTTGGTTTCAGTCTTATTCTGTTCAGTGTTCATTGTTCGGCATTTTCCCTTATTTTCTTTATTTTTGTTATTTTGTGCGAACAGACATTAATAGCAAGAGTTCTGCATCTGATAACTATAACAAATAGGGTGGTTGTGTATCAGTAGTTCTCTCCTCACTTATTTGTTATAGGGCCATTTCACTTGTGCTAATCTGATGCATGCTTGGGCTAGTAATTCCAGGGGTTGGTAGATCAGCTTGTGTTTACAGGTAACGTTTATAATGTGGGACCTGATGTAGCTGAAGATGGTTAATATATCGGTTGTCCTCGTTTCTGTGGGGAGAATTAATTTTTGAAGTTATTTGGATGGAGAATTCTTGTATTTTCTGCTAGTGTTTCTTGACGAGATGTGTTTTTAAAAAACATTGTTTCTCTTTATATTCTTTCTATGAGGTTTGGTGCTTACAAATATTTGCTTAAAATTGAATAATGCATGAAATTGGGCTCATTGTTTTTCCAGCTGTCCTGTTGGTAATCTCTTGTCTTGTGCAGTGGTTAGATACTGTGTGTAATGTTAGACATAGACCTAGAAATATATAGAACTTTTTGAAATTTCATAGGTGAACCAATTCAAGGAGTGGAATCAAATGTTTGATGCAAGGTTTTAAAGACCGGAACCGGTCACCGGACCGATCCTGTCCGGTTCCGGTACAGAAAGCAAAAAAAAAAAAAAAAAAAAAATGAAAAAAATTTCAGACCCTCGCCGGACCGGTCGCCCAACCGGGGGAAGCAGGTGCTGGACCGCCGGTCCATGACCCAGCGATACTTCCTTTGTATCGCGGGTTGGAACCAGACTGGTATGGTCCGGTCCCGGTACGGACCGGTATTACCCGATCCTTGAAACCATGGTTTGATGTCCATTTTTTCTTTTAGTATATCTTGTCTTTCTTAATATTGAATTTTGTTCGACATATCCATACTAATTCCTATAGGCGTTTGGTGGGTTAGACTGTTGTAGAAATATGTATATACGTATAAATGTGGTGTGTATATTTGATATGCTTATACATCATTTATCAATATTGATTCTCACTTCAATTGTAGTAAAAACTACTTTAAATTGAATTAGAGAATTGTTTTCTGCACCATTATTTGGAGAGATTTGAAGCTTCTAACTTTGTTCAAAAGGTCCTTTGGAGTTGGCTTCGGCTGGTGTTTCTATTTCAATCTTCAACATTATATCAAAGCTATTCAATATTCCTCTTCTTAGCATGGCAACCTCATATGTGGCTGAAGACATTTCGAAGAGTGCAAGCAAGGAATTTATGTCAGGTGCAGTTAAATTGATGGACAAAGTGTTTTAAGGAGTTATGAAGATGAATTTGTTTTCGAGTTCATGGAATATGTGGTGAGATAGAATAACCCACCAGTTTTACTTTTCTATGGTTCATGCGTTGTACAGATGTGTTTTCTCAAGGAGAAAATAATAATGGTAAACTGCTTCATGAGGCTGCTGCAAGAAAGCAACTACCCTCTGTCTCCACCGCCTTACTTTTAGCAGTTGGAATTGGAACCTTTGAGGCTCTAGCCTTGTACTTGGGATCTGGACTGTTTCTCAACCTGATGGGCATATCTTCAGTAAGTAAAACATATTTTTACTTTTATATATGGTGTGAATACATACCATGTTCTCCCCACTCCCCTCCCCCAACCAAGTATAGTTGTTATGTGACTATAATTGTACTGATTATTTATTCTTCAAATTTCTTTTTCCAATATGTTCTTTATTTTCTACAGACCACACCTATCAGTTTTCCATTCTTCATTTTTTCATGCATATTATTTTCCATTTACAGGGAGGACTATCTCCTAAAACTCATTTTCTGAACAGGCTTCATCTATGCACACTTCAGCACAACAATTTCTTTCACTAAGAGCCCTTGGTGCACCTGCAGTTGTAGTTTCTCTGGCTCTTCAAGGCGTCTTCCGTGGGTTTAAGGATACAAAGACTCCTTTACTATGTCTAGGTAAGCATTTGTTTATCGCTTGAAATTATTAAGAAATAAGGACTAAGTTGGTTGTCTAATAACATTGACATTATTTATTGGCTGCTCTCTCTGCTTCTGGAACTTGAAAATGGGGGGATCAAAATTTTTTGTCTCTCAACATTCTTCTACCCATTTCTTCCATTTTTTATCCTTTCTTGGCCAAACTTGTCAACATGAAGCCGGAATTACTAGTAATCACCGGTCAGCCATACATAAGAAACAATTCAGGTGCAGTCATGCATTGAAGTACACATGCATACGTTTTGCTTCCTGGCTTTTTCAGATCCTACGTTACCTGATGATTGTTTCAACATTGCCAAGATGATCATGCGGGCCGGACAGCGGCCTGGAAAGTAGCCTGTACCTCCCCC
>JAUPMG010000004.1:18431074-18453299 GCA_031762675.1 Pachysandra terminalis
ACAAATCATATATCGAAAAAAAAAAAAAAAAAAAAAGAAAAAAGGAAAAAAAAATGTTTCAACATTGAATTTGCCATCAATGCTTGTGGCATATTCTGCTGTTGACATGTAAGAAGAACAAATGATGTTTTATTGTTTCATAATGTTTCCTTCTTCAAATAATTCTTTCTCCTTATTGTCACTTTCGTCAAATAATTGCACTGTACTCATTGATGTTTAGAATTTTTTCCACCATTGTAGTTGTAAATTTTTTTGTTAACATTTTTTAAGTGTTGAGTTCTCATCGTCATGTACTGAAGAGTCAAATTGTTTTTCGAGTACTATTATTTGAGTCCTGGATTACTGGTGGGCTGCTGCAGAGAGATGCTTGTTGGAAGCTTATTTGGGGAACCCCACTTCTTCACGTGTACATTTGGTCAACTCTAGGTCACATACCAAGTTTTAGTCTGAAAGACATTTGCCACGTGGCATAAAAGGCTCACTCTAAGAAACATTAACAAATTGAACGGCCATTGATACATGTGACAAAATCTAATATATGTACTGTTGGGGCTTATATAAGCGAGGTTTTAAGGCTTGGAACCGGGGATTGGACCGGTCTGAACTGTTCCGGACCGGCGGTACCATCCGGTCCAGATCCGGTACAAAAATGGACTGGCTATTAAAATTTTAAATTAAAAAAAATTGGACTGGTCGCCGGACTGCGGTACTGGTTGGTACCGGACCGGTCCAGATTGATAGCGGTATGGACCATCCAATTCACAAGTTTGAAAAAAAAAACCAAACCGGTTGTACCAGCCGGTCCAGACTGGTGCCGGTTGTACCGGTCCAGTCCAGGACCTCACGATGCAATTGTTTGTATATTGGTTAAAATATTGTAGACATGGCTAATTCAAAGTGGGTTCCTAGTCAAATGGCAGTCTGGATTGGCCAGCTCATTCTTCCACGTGGGAAAAACTGCCCTGTCATAATAGCCAATGGAAGCTGTTGCAACAGTACATAAAACCTTTCGCCTTATTATTTATTGTTTTTGGGGAATGGATTTCTAGACTGTCTCACCAGGTTTAGTTTCCTGAGTAGACATGATTTTGTCAGCCATGTGATGATGATGTGGGCAGTCATGATTATCCTCTTGATGGGGGACCCTTTGAATGGGCCTCGTGGACAAACATTTCACCGATGTAATCTTCATTCATACTTATGTATTGAAGTTTTTTCATGTATAATATCTTTTTTCTTTTTCTTTTTTAAGAAAAAAAAATATTTTTTGGAGTTTGCAACAAGAACAATGTCATATGAGGTGCTTCTTTTTGACATGTCGAACTACTAACCTGACCCTGAGGGTCTCCTTAACTCTATTGTTTCCCGTTAGTCATATGTTCAAGTAGTGCTCTTTATATAGCACTAACCTACATGCATGATCACCTTGCCCATTCATTCTCTATAATGGATTACATATCAAAGGAGGGCCTGAGATCTTCAAATGTTTTACTTGCTAAAGCATTTGTTTTTCATTTGATATATTAGAAGAACACCTGGTAGTTTCGCCAGTTCTGTTCTCGAGTGCAATTGGTCATACACATCAAGGAATTCTGTCTTTTAATTTATGCCATGGACTTTAATTCATGCATTGGAATACCGAAATTAAGTTCCATCTATCAAAACATTTTATTTACCAACTGCAGCTAAAGGAAGAAGCAAGGTGAAATGGCATTATAGACTTCAGTTATAAGAAGCAATCAGTTTATCTAGGAGAATGTTTAGCGAAACATTTGTGCATATTTGTTTGTATCCTTGTCTAATCTTTCATCCTATTGTCGTTAACTAAATTATATGAGCTCCATTTGCACACACACGCAGAGATACACATACCACACAAAGCTCCATCACAACTTTCGTGTTTATATTACCATGTTTTCTCCCCATTAACTGGAATAATTGATCTCTATGCAGGAGCTGGCAATCTTTCAGCCGTTTTTTTGTTTCCCATACTTATGTATTACTTTCGCTTGGGTGTAACTGGTGCAGCAATTTCCACTGTAGCGTCTCAGTATGTCCCTTCAACATTCAGTTATCTTGTTCATTTTTCTTATATTATGGTTAGAACGCCAACAATGACCATGCTACATTGTTAAATTTTCAGATACATCGTCATGTTTTTGATGATCTGGTTTCTTAATAAGAAGGCTATATTATTGCCTCCCAAGCTGGAAAATTTGCATTTTGGTGGCTATATAAAATCTGGTTAGTCTTTGTCATTGAACAGTAGCCTATATCAGTGTTATCATTTAATTTCTTTATGTTAATGCCATATATGCTTTAATATTGAATAGTAAATTGGCTTTCTTGCTTGAATGCTTTTGGTAGCCATGCACATTCTCTTTGCTAGTAATGGATAATGGAGCAAGATATCAATTTAACTGGTGATCCAGTTTCATCTTTTGTTTGGAAGCCCTTGGGTGGATTCTAAAGTGGTTTTTGTGATCTGCTGTTCTATACTTCAGGTTTATATTCAGAATGCAATCTCAAATAGTATCATGCATTTTATTCCTTCAGAAATTTTTGTAACATGTAAAATGCAATCTTGTTTTAGGATTGATGAAGTTTGAGATTTTATGCATCCCATATGACATGGCATGTTATTATGATCAGAGCATTTTGCTTATAACTTTAGCTGACCATCCTTTGCAAGTAGGTGGCAGTCAATCTAATATTAAGTTTCTTATTCTCTTCACCCCCCTGAGCTGGGACTGTATCCATGATCTTAGGTTTTGGCTGGAGTAAACAATTAGACTATACACCCATATTATGTTTCAATTTTATTAAAAATGTACTTTGTAAGTTCATTTGTTCTATGGTTTAAAATTGATATATCGCAAGAGTATGTAGATTAGCGTTTAAGAAAGCTAAGTAAAGATTGAGAGAAACAGCTAGAATTAGTAAGGTTTTGAAAAATGGGAAGCTGAAAAGAGTTTTAAGTTTATAGGAAAGTCACCTATTTTATTTATTATCCAATTATGCCTTTTAATTCTGGTTCAAGAGGTGGCATTGACAGGAACCTACTTTCTAGTAAAAGAAAAATGTTTTTACAACAAAAGCACCCAAAAATTCTTTATTCCAACTGATTGGGGTTGTAACATGAGTCCTTTTTAGTCATTCCAACCTGTCGAATTCTATATCTTCTTATAGCTTATGAGCCTTCAAATCTTTTTTGACCAATTACATGCAGGTCCTTTTCGTTCCTTAAAAGATCTTTTGTTTACAGACTCTAGCATTTTCTGATTAAAAGACAATCTTTACAATACCAAGCTTATCCAAAGAAGTGCCATTAGATATGTTACATGGTCTCGGGTGAGGATGCCGGGTCCAGGCGTGTGTTCAGGTGTCAGGTTCATCTAATCCCCATATCATAGGACAAGGGGACTTGGCCCATATACTGTATGCACATATATATATTGAACTTATTTATGCTGAGTAGTATCAAAATTAAGGAAGGCAATGGGTTGAGTTTGGGTTGAATTGAGTACCTGTATTAACAGGTGACAACCCAACCCGAACCTACCAGTTTGTTTAATGGTTGGAGATGACCAACCCTTACACAAGCCGTTTAGGAGAATCTAAACCCCAACCCGTCCATTTAACTCGTTTAACCCCTTTTTATTTTAAGAACTTGTTTAAATTGACAAAATAAGCAGATTAGTTGTACATATTATGTGAGGTATTAAATATTTCATACCTAAAATGTATTATATATTCACTTTTAGATTCACGGTTGTCTGATGAAACGCTCCAGATAGAAAATGCTGGTGAGGCAGCAGGTAACTTGCATCTGGAAGCTTATTTGGAGAACCCACTTCTCCACATGTACTCTCAATCAACCCTAGGACACACCAAGTTTCAATCCCAAAACCATTTTTCCATGTGGCACAAAGGGCTCACTTAAAACCAATGTCTTTCTCTATATAAAACATATAGAACATTAAAATATTGGACATCAATTGATATATGTAACAAAACCTGATACATATGTACTACTGGGGCTTATATAGATTAATACATTGTCCACATGGCTAATCTAGAGGGTCTCCTGTCAAATGGGTGGTCTACATTGGCCAAATCATCCTTCAATGTGACAAATATGGTCTTGTCTCACCAACCAACTAAAGCTGGTGAGGCAGACCAGAATACCGTTTGCCTAACTATTATATGTTATTAACACTATTGTTATTTACAATTAAAAATAATTGGAACGGGTTAAGCGGGTTGAACCCGAACCCAACCCGGTTATTAGCGGGTTTGAAAGCCTGAACCGCCACCTGTCCAAAGTCTGGGCAGGTTTGGGTGGGCTCACAGGTTTGGTTAGATTTTGCCACCCCTAATCAAAATATGATACTACCTATGCATAATATCAATTCCTACACATTTAAAACTTGATAATTTACTATAAAGTGAAGACAAAGGAGGCATTTGTTTAAATTAGATGAACATCTGTTAAAAAAATGGACAAAGTTGTGAAGGATCCAACATAGTTCTCATACCATATCATTGTTTTGTTGTGTCAAGACGGGTACTTTGGGATGAGTAGAATAGTCCATGTAACACGGGTCCGTTTGATAAAAGAACTTGAATGGAGGACACACAGGCTTTAGTTTTCAAGTGAAATACCTACCATACATGATGAGTTAACTATTTGGATTCCATTGGAAGAATCCAAACACAAGCAATTCTTTTTACTTAATTTAGCAATGCCAGGCTGGTATTTCGAAATCATTTTTTGGTCTTTTAAGTAATCATCTATTTATCTTGAGAATTCTTATTTTAACTTTTCGGGGTGGTTTGGGCCTAATTTATGATTGTGGTAGCTTATTTGTGTTTCTATCTGATTGGTTGCCCTCTCTATTCTTGTTTGCAGTTCTTGTTCAAGATCTTTTTTCAAATGTATTTAACTGCTGAAATTTCATTTCTTTGTGGCAATTTTATGGTACTTTCTCAGTTGTGCCTGGTGTTATAACTGGAAAATCAATTCTCGTAAATCCTATTCAAGATTTTCATGGATCCAAAATCTTGAACCTGATCCATAACTTTGTTTCACGAAAGTTGAACAACAAAATATGTTTGTCTAGGCTCTTATTTCTGTCTTTCTATCAGTTCTACTTGGTTGATTGCCTGTAGTTCTATCAATTAATCATTCCTTTTCTCTCAAGTGTTAGCGAAACGTGATATGGCAAAAAAACGAGACAATAAAATATCAAGTTTAATACGATCTTTACTCTGAAAAGATGGAAGTCAAAAAATGGTCAATAAAACAAAAACATCAAAAATACTTTGATTAAATTGTTTGAGTTTAATAAGGTAGAGATCCAAAAAAAAAACGTGAACATATAAGTGAAACTATCAGTTAATTACCAATAAATTTTGAAAATATTATAATATTAGTCAAAAAAACTAATTTATAATTCTAAATAATTTGCATTTACTACTATTAGAAACTTTAATATTACCAATATTCAATTTTTTATGAAAATATAATGTAGTGTTAAAAATTTTAATTTTTAAATTCAACAATAGAGCAAAAAATAAAAAATAAAACATCAATTAAAGTTCATTTCTCTTTTCATCTCTTTATTAATAGCCTTTTTTATTTTTCATTTTAATTTTTACTTATCTAAGATTATTCCATAGTTCTTAAGTCTAGAGAGTTGGTAGACTTTGAATTACAATAGCAATAGATTAAAAAAAATTGACAAAAAGAATGTTATTTAAACCTCTGAATGAAAATAACACATCAATAGATAAAAACTAATAAAAGATTCAATAAAATCCTTGAATCTAAGAAAAGAATAAAAATATTTAATTTTTTGATATTTAAAAAGGAAAGACGATATTTTTTTTTTTTTGAAAAGTTTTAAATGTAAAATATAAAAAACTTGTTTAATAGGTTTTTATGAAAAAACTTATTTTTTTTGTGACAAAGTTTTAAATGAAGTTTAAAACGTTTAAGCATCAAAACGTGTTTTTTTGAAAAAAAAACAGAGTTTTAAACAGAGTTTGCTAACAGTCTCAACTAGTTGGGATCGGCAGCTTAAACATTGTTCAGCAATTCCAACTTGGTTAAACTTATCGTTATGATGCTTTGAAGCAGTTAATGATTCTGTAGCATTCTAGTTTTCTTTCCTTTGTCTTAATAGCTCTCTTTGTTACTGGATGGTTCTTATGTGGCAATGACACCCTTATTCTATGAAAAGCATTTTCGGCACTCAGGATCAAGTTTATGCAAGAATATCTGTTGTAACCTTAACTTGTTCTCTCAGGTAGCATTTGTACCAATATTAATACTTGCATTATTAACTTTGCTACCTACTAGTAGAAAGGCTTTTTGACGTGGCTCGTCTTTTGGTATGACTAAATACGGACTCCACTCCATTGGAAAGTTATAAGCCTCATTCATTATTTTAGATGTAGCATACTTGGATTCTTAAAATGTTTATTGTATTCACAAAGATCTAGTGAACTTACTCGAATCTTGGGAAATATCCAAAAAAGAAAAAAAGAAAGAAAAATGACTTGCATTTTTTCAGGTGGTTATCTTCTCGGGAGAACTCTAGCTGTTCTTATGACCATGTCATTGGGAACATCAATGGCTGCTCGTCAAGGACCAGTAGCTATGGCAGCTCATCAGATATGCTTGCAAGTGTGGTTGGCTGTATCTCTCCTTACAGATGCACTAGCTGCATCTGGTCAGGTATAACATATTCGCTTTTTGATTGTTCTTTTCAGTTTATTATCAAACTCATGAATGCCATTGAAAAACACATGCATCTTTAAGGTTTATGTCTGACTACAAGTTCTTAACTACCAGAATCCTTGGGCAATCTATAATTTCTGATGGGAATGATGTTCTTTTAGCTAAGTATGTGTTCTGTTCATGTGGCCCCACAGAATCTAAAACTCATTTGAGGAGCTACAAGTGTAAAATTTGCATTCACGTTCTTTTCATCTTAGATTCTTATTTCTTATCAATCTGTTATCATTGGGATATGTATAGATATATTTTATAACACACAGGAGTTGATGTTCAATTGCACTCGTTTACTTTTGTTTGATTAAATATATTCATTTATTTATTTGTTTATTTATAGGCTTTGATTGCAACTTCGTATTCAAAGGGTGACTACTACACAGTGAAAGAAATAACCAATTTTATGTTAAAGGTGAGTTTTCTGTTTATAGCTCTACAATGCGTTAAATCTGTGACTTGAACGAAATGGAACATTTCAGTTTTCAATTATTGTGTAGTGCTGTTTTCTCTTTGTTATGTAAGCATTTTCGTGACCTTGGACAGAACTTGACATACATGTTTCTCCAGACAGGATTACTTATTGGTGTTTTCTTAGCCGCAGTATTGGGTGTGTCCTTTGGTTCTTTAGCTACATTGTTCACCAAGGACACAGAAGTACTTGGCATAGTTAGATCTGGGTTGCTGGTACGTATGCAAGTCATGACTATTTGCTTCTTTATGTGTAATATTCCATTTTCTTGTGGGTGTCTATGTCATGTCTATTTGATGGGTTTCAACCTAAATATGTTACAGTTTGTCAGTGCCAGTCAACCTATCAATGCTCTAGCTTTTGTTTTTGATGGTCTCCATTATGGTGTTTCAGACTTCTCTTATGTAGCTCGCTCTATGGTAAGCCGCATTCATGAGAAGCATTACATATAGACATCTTTTGAAATGTTTTCAATCAGGATATGGTGATTATGCATGTGGCTTCATTTGACGTATTCTATGCAATAATAGATGGTGGTTGGCGCAATATCTTCTGCATTTTTGCTGTATGCGCCTTCTGTTTTTGGTCTTTCTGGAGTTTGGTTGGGTTTGACCCTTTTCATGAGCTTGCGGATGGTTGCTGGACAGTTAAGGTAAACGGTGTGATGCTGTGCGAACTTCCTTTTTCCTTTGAGCAATACTATTGAGAAACTTATAAGACTGAGCTATTCTATTCCTCTTTATATTTCTGAATGCTGGATCATTTATAGAGTTTGCGACATATATAGAGTTGGTTTTCTAAACATCTTATTGTTTTAGATGTTTTGTAAAACATCTAATTCCATTCTGAAAATCGACTGATCAGGTAACTGGATTCACCAGTTATTACAAATCAGCCAATTGCACGATTAACATCATAATACTAATTTGACATCCATGCATGTTTATTAATACATGCTATCTCAAGGTTGCCTTTTTCTTTATCTTTTTCTTTTTCAGATTAATGTCAAAAACAGGTCCATGGTGGTTCTTACACAAGGATTTCCTGAAAACTGAGGTTAGTGGATATAGATGTTAATCATGGTTTGCTAATTCGTTCAGCATTATTATATGAATTGTATATTGGGATATAATGGGTGCTTATATTTTATTGATTTTGGATTTATAATGGAATCTTCATTTAAGTTTTTTCAAGTGTTAGGTTCTCCACAGGGTTTACTTGGTAATTGTTGCTAATATTTTTTGATCTGAGAAGCTGTTTTGACCATTGTTAGTGCAATATGGGAAAAAACCGAGACGGTAGAATATCAAGTTTAATACTATCTTTACTCAAATTGGCAAAGTCAAAAAAACGGTCAATAAAACAAGAACGTCAAAAATACTTTGATTAAATTGTTTGAGTTTAATGCGTTAGAGTTCCAAGAAAACAAAATAAAAAACGTAAACATATAAGTGAAACTATCAGTTAATTTCCAATAAATTTAAGAAAATATTTGCTATTAGTCTAAAAACTAATTTATAATTTTAAATAATTTTCACTACTACAAGAAACTTTAATATTACCAATATTCATTTTTTATGAAAATATAATATAGTATTAAAGATCTTAATTTTTAAATTTAACAATAGAATAAAAATAAAAAATAAAACATCCATTTCTCTTTTCATATCTTTATTAAAAGCCTTTTTTTTGTTTTAGTTTTTACTTGTCTAAGATTATTCTATAGTTCTTAAGTCTAGAGAGTTGGTAGACTTGGAATCCCAATAACAATAGATAAAAAAAAATTACAAAAAAAAAGCTATTTAAACCTTTGAGTGAAAATAACACATCAATAGACAAAAACTAATAAAAGATTCAATAAAATCCTTGAATAAAAAAAAAAGAATAAAAAAATTTATTTTTTTCATATCTAAAAGGGAAAGACAATAAGTGTTTTTTGAGAAGTTTTAAACGTAAAATGTAAAAAACGTGTTTCACAAGTTTTTATGAAAAATATGCATTTTTTTTTCATTACATAAAAGTTTTAAAATTCGTTTAAAACGTTTAAGCATCAAAACACATTTTTTTTTTAAAAGAAAAAATGTAGTATTAAACGGAATTTTGCGAAGAGTGGTTTTGACAAATTCCATTTGTAATGATTTCTTATTTTAAGGTTTTTTGTCACTTCTAGGAAAGCTTGTGCTTGTTCTTATTTCTCTCTTCAGCTAGTTTGACTTCACCAATATAGATTATATCTGTCCAATCTTACTTGGGTGCATGAACTGAGTCAAGTAGCATGTGCTTCTTTTGTTATGACTTAATATAATGATCCGTGAGAACTCTGGGGCTATTGAAGGGATGCTCCTATTTGGTTGGGATTCTGGATGGAGGTAATTGACTTGGTTGAAGCAACCCTTCATCATACTCTTATCAGGCTTTAGCAGGTTCTGATCAGACCGAACTCATATAGGCATTCTTTTGCCATTGTTAGAAGTACATATTAGGAAATTTTGTTTTGAGTTATATCAATACATGTGGTTTGTACGACTTGTTTTGATTTTTAAGTTTATAGTATGAGCAATACCTAAATTCTGTTATTATTGTTCTTGATGGATTTCTTCCTGTTATCTCATTTTCATGTCCTGAAATTAGTAAAATCCACTTGGACTTCCAGATTAGTAGCAGGTGAGGTGGAGGAACTGGGAAGAGCCGTCTGGACATGGATCGCGCCACTTCATCCATCACGAGTATGAATTACGAACCACGAGTTACATCTAATTTTTGCGGCTTACGGCTTTAATAATCATATTTCTATTCTGGTAATCATTCTTGAATTTTCAGTTCTAATCTGGTTGAAAAATTAGACTTTCTCAGTCCAACTCTGATGATGTATGCAGTTAGATCAAAGGCATAATAATAAACCCGAAACCGTACTTTTCATCACAGGATATGTATTAATAATATTACATGTCATCCTCGTGCATAATGTTTCTTGCCTAATTCTGAACATGGGACTAGTTTTTATGTTCTTATTACAATCTGGCGAAGTCGAGTGTCTTCTTCCCTTGGTGAGCACCCCCAAAGTAGTTAGCCATGTACACTCCGAACAGTAGATGATTAGAGGCGGTCTTGCCATCGATCTCCGGTATTCCTGGCAATGGTCCGATCATGGTCGGTGGGCGTGGACTCACAAAATAGGGATAGAAACTCGCTCTCTAGTTCTGCTAGCAATGACTCGATGCTCTGCGCTCTTGTATCTTCCATTGCTCAGTATCTGTAGAATTTCAATATAGTGCAGGATAGGGTTTTGGTGGTGGCGGTGGTGTGTGCGTGTTTGTGTGCTTGTATGCTCGGTGTCAGTGTGCGTGTGCGTGTGCGTGTATGCTTAGTGTGTGTGCGCGCATAATCCATATGTACTAGGGCTGGTTTGCACACCAATATAACATTATTTATGTTGGTCTGAGCTCGGCTCAACGTTGGCCCGGCCCGGCCCGATCCGATCCAACCATCGGGCTCAAAGGTCTAAGCCCGTGCACGATGTATTTAAAATACATCAAGCCCGAGCCTGATTCAGTCCGGACCTATAAATTACAGGGATATTCAATAAATACCTATAAAAAAACTAAAACGTTTTGAGATTTATAGTATATTAATCTACAAAAGAGTATGATTATGTAATGAAAGTACGACATTTTTATGGATAATATAATATTTATATTTATACAATATAAAAAATACTAATTATTTGTAAATTTAGGTCGGGTCAGGCTGGGCCGCGGCAATGTAACATTAAAAATTTAATCGGGTCTTAAATTTCAGTCCGGCCCGGCCCTGTGGGTCAGTGACTTTTTTCAAATCTGCTCAATCATAAGGCTGGGCTGATCCGTCTGGGTGGGTCATTCAGCCCATTGCCACCCCTAAAATGTACTAGGAAAGGAAGGACTAGTTCAGTTCAGACAGAAATGTGAGGAGGATGGTGGTACCTCTAGAGTATCACCGACGTTGACGACGAGAGCACCGTTGAGGGGTGGAATCTCTATCCATCCTTTGTCATCCACCTTAACGTAAAGGCCTCCGATGTCGTCCTGCAACAGGACGGTGAGGGTGGCTAAGTCGGAGTGCTGGCCTACGCCACCGTTAGTTCTGGGTTCGGGCAAGGTGGGTAGAAGGTCATGTTCACGGTCTTGGCTTCCATGTAGCGATGGATGGTAGACTCGTCCACCTTCCACGCCGAGTCCACTCAGTAGAGCACACATGATCCCGTTTACCATCTTGTTGGCTGATTTCAGATAATCAAGTGCAGCGTCTCTGCATTCACAGGAAGGGCACAGCACAACTAGCTTATTATTCGAGGAAAATATCTGAAAAAGAGGGGGACTAAAAAAAGTTTTAACTTTTGTCTTTTTATCAAATCCCAGTTTTGCCATCTGATCTTGATCAGATGGTAATTCGATGTGGGGCTCACGCCTGTGCGTTGAAGGTCGCACATTATGAGATCCTACTGGCGTCCGTGACCGATAGACATACAGAAGGTGTACCGTTCTCTTGTACAATCACTTTATGTAATCTTTTTCACTTTGCTAATGTGGCCCGTTAATGTTCGTTCCATCCATGGTATTCATTTACCAAGCTTGAGCCCATCCATGTTTGTTCAAATGGGACAAATATATTGTTGCTGCTAGAGGTGAAAATGAACTTCTCAGTCAACACTCAGCTACAACTACAAGATGATATTAAGCTTAAGTAAAAGTTATATATTATTTCATAATCTCGAATTAGCTTGGGCTAAGTTAATATAAACTCGATTCCGGCCTGAAAAATTAATCGGACCTTAAATTTCAGTTTGACCCGACCTTATGGGCTACTAATTCCTGCCAAACTAATCGAGCTGAGTGGGGCACCTGGCCCATTGCCATCCCTAGGCTTAGCACTCTGATCCAAATTCCAAACCCACCCATTTCTCAAACATGTTGAAATAATCAAACCCGCACCCAACCACCCTTGATCTGTTTGATCCGTCTTGAGCTGTTTAATTTTACCAAATTTTTTATCAGTTATTTTTAAATACCCATTTAATGTCTTGTATAATAAACATGAGTTGCAATAATATTGTAATATAATCTAAGGTCAGACAGGTTAATTCAAACGCGGCCTGTTTATATGCAGGTTAGAAACACTCAACCCAAATTTAACCCACGAATTGAAAACTTAAACCCAATTATGTTAAAATTCAAACGGGTTGATAGGTCGGGATGGAAAGTGTAAGCTCCACTTAACATATATATATCTAGTGGTTGAATTGACAATATATAGTATAACGTACGGGCATAAATGTAAACTGCTAGACTTTCTGATAAAATTGAAAATTGAACCAGTTAACCGAGTCGGAAATGAGATCGGGGTTCAAACGGATCAACAACCATAAAGCTGAACCCCTAAAGTTGGCGAACAAGACTACCACAATTAAAGGGGAGGAAGAAGACGTATCGGCACTCTAGAGGCCAAAAACGATTAGCCTCCTCGTTGTTCATGTAGATCAGACTCAAGAAATCCTTACACTCGAGCGACTTCTCTGCCTCCGGCGAAAAACTAGTGCCGTAAAAAACGTTCGGGCACGGCGTCGTACCTTTCAAGTACACAGCCTTCTTATCCGGTGGCAAGTTGAATTGCACGTTCCATAACCTGGAGAGACACTCCATGGTTGACCACTTGAAAGAAACCCAACTTCGTTGCTGCTCCACAAAGAGCCTCAGTAATGGAACCCTTGTCCTCCTCCTTCCCTTCAAAACCAGATAAGTCGATAGGAGGACCTAAGTATGGCGATGCATCGATAGTTTTCTTTTGGAGGATCCTTTCCTTCTCAGGGTGGATATAGCGTTGGGGTACCTTACGTATGCCAGAATCGGCTAGTCCCTTCACCCCATATCCCTTCTTTACGACGAAATCGAACACTTGGGATTCGTTAAGTTTATGGTTTGGGTTAGAGGTTTCTAAGGAAGTTACAGAACTCATGGATGCAAGCATGGAAAGCAAGACAAAGTTATAGTAAATTAGTTATAGATCTTTTAAGCAATGGCCACTCTGGTCTGAAGCACTTCCGTGAGGAAAAGCATTTGTTGGGTCGGAGACTCGGACTTATTAGGCAATGTGGATCACATTGAAATTTGGAAGTGTAAAACTTTTTTTAAATTGTTTTTTTTTCTTCGGTAGGACTTTGTACTCTTTTTATAGACGTCTACGAGGGAGTGAAAACCAGCTGTGGTCTACGGTGTTGTCCACGCTGTTGGGTGGCCCTCTCATTGATTTAAAAAATAATTCCAAGTGTGTTTTCATCCGATCACAGGCCACCCCACATCATGGACAACCCCATAGATCACAGCTGATTTTCTTCCACCACGAGGATAGCATTTTGTCTGTTTCCGAAATGGTGATGGAACAGTTGATGGATGTCACTTCAGCATTTTGAGGGGTCTCCTTCAAATTTTGAGCATTTTGAAGAGCCTCTCTCAAAATTTTAAATCCACTTTCAAGCTGACGTGGCGTCCATAAGTTGTTGGAACAGCCATTTCAGAACAGACGAAATGCTCTCGTCTAGGAATTGGTAGTTGGCACAGGTACAGTCGAGAGCATGTCATCTGTTCCAATAGCTTATGGACGCCACTTTAACATTTTGAGGGACCTCTTTTGAATTTTGAGCATTTCGAGGGGCCTCTTGAGAAATTTCAAATCCACTTTCAAGCTGACGTGGCATTAGCTGATGGAACAGCCACCTCGGAACAGACGGAATGCTTTCGATAAAGTCACCACTTGATTGATGGGGAACGAGAGCATTTTGTCTGTTCCAAAATGGTTGTTGAACAGCTGATGGATGCCACGACAGCACGAAAGTGGATTTCAAATTTTGAGGGAGGCCCCTCAAAATGCTGACGTGGCGTCCATCAGCTGTTCCAACAGTTGATGGAACAACCATTTCGGGAATAGACAAAATGCTCTCATGGGGAACTAAGATTAGGTGTTCTTGGGTAAGTAGGGTGGGTTGGGTTAGGTTTCAACCAGTTCGGGTTCGGCTTGAATTGTAATCAGCTAGCCCAAACCTAGACCAGACCAAACTGAACCCCAACTTAGTAGGTCCGAATAGGACTGTAAACGGGTTAGATTTGGGCAGGATCCGACATGATTCAAATCCAAAACCAATTAATTTTAAAGAGATCAGAATCCGATTAAAAATCTGACGGATCTTTCATATGAGTAATTGAATCCAAATCCGATTATTTTATTAAAATCCATATTCGAATCCGACACAGATCCAAATTCAATTAAATATCCGAATCCGACATTTATATGGGTATCCAATTAAATTAACAAATTTCAAATGCTTAACAATGTAGATATTAAGTACATTATAATACTTTTGACGAATATAGAAGGGGTACATCTAAAAAAAATGAAAAAATGTTTCCTTCAAATCATAAAATTACTTAAGTATCTTTATAAGTTAACATATATATAAAATAATATAAGTATCCTTAACATATATAATAAATTACTTAATATCCTTATAAGTTAATCGGATTCGGATCTTAATTGGGTCGAATGTATATGCATCCAGATTCGAATCTGATGATAAACGGATTCACTTATTCGGATTCGAATAAGACCCGATAGACATTTAATCGGATAAATTTATACGGATTCGGGTTAGTTTCGAATCCAAATCCGATCCATTGACAGTCCTAGGTCCGAACTCAATCCAAACTCAATTTGTTGGGTTCAAGTTGAGTTCGGGCCGACCCAAACTCCATTGCCTAAGTTTTTTTTGAGCTTTTTGCATTTATACCTCTATGTTTATGCTGTATTTGTATTTATATCCTTGAATTTTTCATATTTGTATCTATTTCCCTTTATTATTGTAATTTTTGCATTTGTACACTCGACGTTAAAAGATGCAAACTTCTGTTACTTGTTTTAATTGAATGTGTTATTTTGCCTTCATCCCCCTATGGTATCACTTTTTTGCATCCATACCCTTCTATTTGCCAAATTTATTGTATTTGTACCCTTAATGATATTACATATTTGTTTGTAAAAAAAAAAAAAAAATAACCCCATAATATAAGTTCTTATATTTGTTAAAATGTAAAGAATATATAAAGTAGATTAATTCTTTTATGTCCAAAATAAAGATTGAAAATATATAACCCAAATCCATTTGGTTTTAATTGAACATTGTAGACATTTTATTAGGTATTAATATGTTTGATTGAGTAGAGTCGAGTTTAGTTATGAGAATTCGTTTTTTTTTTCATTTCATTTTAATAAAAACACTTATTTATAAAGTCATCTTGATCATTTTATAAAAAAAATAAAAATCAGTGCGGCTTTTAACATCGAGTGTACAAATGTACAATTGTAATAAATAGAGGGATATGGATGCAAAAAAAAAAAAACGATAACATAGGGGATGAATGCAAAATAACACTTATTAAGTAAAAGGGTGTTATAGTTATTCAGTTTAAAAAGTAACGGAGGTTTGCATCTTTAAACGTCGAGTGTACAGATGTAACAATTACGATAACAGAGAGGGATATATGTAAATATAAAAAATACAGGAGTATAAATACAAATACACCATAACATAGGAGTACAGATACAAAAAATCCTTTTTTTTTAATATTTTTTTTTAATCCAAACCTATATTTGCACATTATAATGAGTAGAAATTGGAATATCTCAACCATTTTATGGATGTACAAATTGTTGTATACACACATTTTTGTTTGGGATTTTTGAGAAACATAAAATGCACGTAGAACATATTAGCCAACTGATGAACAATCTATAGCAGGCACATGATATAACAAAGCAAACTGATTAATGGGTACGTTACAATTCAATAAAAAAAAAATCACTATAAACAAACAAATCCAACTAAAATGATGCTCACGATCATATTTGTTCTCATTTGTGAATTGAAGTGAGAAAAAAATTAACAGTTTTTTGAACAATATATCCAAATTACGACTTGCGTATTCTTCCCACAAAAGAAAGCCATACATTTTATTTATCAATACATTATGGGATTGGGATTGAGTAATATCAGTAGATCAAACAGAAACTAATGCGACAGATACTATCAAGTAAAAAATCCTGTCGTAGCCAGAAAGGCTGGCTGTTTAATGCTCTGCTCACCCAACTCTCACATATTTGAAAATGGCAGATGAACATGAACATATTGGGTTTTCTTTGTCTTATTGAGAATTGGATATGATCTTTTTAGATTAAGATTCATCAACGGCTCGTATTAAAAGATTTAATATATATATATATTTAGTAATCAATATATTAGCGGGGCCTTTTAGGGCTTTTAAATCTAAGTCTGAATCCAAGCCGAACTGAATTTTGGGCTCAGATTCGAGCCTAGACCAAACCTGAACCCAAATAAAGCTCTAAGTTTGGATTGTTATTAGGGTTGGGTTGGGCAGGCTTCAAGCAGATTGGGCCAAGTTTACACCCCTCGGACTGTGTTTGGATAGCCAGAAAATGCAGGATAGATAACCTTCTTGCATTTTATGTGTGTTTGGATAGCCAGAAAAGTGCGAGTCTCACATAGAGTTTTTCAAGTCAAACTCCTTTGATTGAAAGAAAATGTCATTTCATTTTCCTACTAAAAACACAAGATTTTGTGAGAAAGGAAAACAAAACAATACATTTCTCACTTTACCCTTCACATCAAAGAATTTTTTTTTTTTTTTGGCAGATCTATAATAATAATAATAATAATAATAAAGTTAAAAACGATCACTTTTTTTAGAGGTTTATAAAAAATGAAAAATCCCAACCTGCAAACCAGACCCGACCCAACCTGACTAAACGGGTTAGGGTTGAACCGTTTATTAAATGGGTCGGGTTCGAGTTTAGGTTTTGTCGACTCGTTGGTAAACGGGGGTCGAGCCCGACCCAACCCGCCTAACCTGTGTTGACCCGTTTAATGTATTTTTTTTTTTCTCTCTTTAATTTAGTGTTTTACTATTTTTATTTTCATAGGTTAGAATATGTTCTTAATGTTAAATAGATTTTTTTTACAATATTTATTAAAAATATAATATTAAATAGGTGAAGTAAATGATTTATTATTTTATTAATTTAAAAATAAATAAATAAATTAATTAATTATTTAAATTTTAAACGAGTTGGCGGATTCAACCCGTTTATGGGTGGGTTGGGTTCGGGTCCATATTTTCCTGACCCGTTAGTAAACGGGTCGAACCTGACACAACCTGTTTACAACCCGACACATTGCCACTTCTTATACCTAATTTATCTTTATTTTATTAAAAAAAAATCACTTATACAAGTAAGGATAAAATAAGTAGACAAAAAACTGTTCTCATTCATTCCTGTTAACCAAACAACCAAATCAATATTTTTTGTCATTTTCCTGAGACAATCAAACAGTTTTCAGGAAAATCAAATTTTACTTTCCTAAATATTATTTTCTAGCATATTACTTTCCTAACTACCTTTCTGACATTTTCTTGGCATCCAAACGGAGCCCTAAACGTTCTCATAGAAAATGTTTTTCTTGTCCACTCAATGAGAAGATGACACGTTTTCAAAGGTTATGAGGAGTATGTCACCCGTGGTAACACAATTTAATCATTTTTTTTCTTAAAATTGGATCTTGAAATCAATTAGAACACGACACGTAGAGTAAAGTGTCACACCCTTATCCTACGTGTTGCTTTCTACAAATAGAAGGGCTTTACTATGAAGGGCCTTGTGAAGAATGTCTTTAAATCAAAGCTGTTGACTAAAAATTGCATTTGATGAAAAAAATTTTATTGTAAAATAATTTTAGGTTAGATGTATTTGTTTTTTTTTAAGAATGTATAATAAAAATAAAAGTATGATTTTATTGTTTTAATAGTTTTACTTAAATTTAAAACATAGCT
Source organism: Pachysandra terminalis (assembly GCA_031762675.1). Classification (NCBI taxonomy): domain Eukaryota; kingdom Viridiplantae; phylum Streptophyta; class Magnoliopsida; order Buxales; family Buxaceae; genus Pachysandra; species Pachysandra terminalis. The sequence goes on from JAUPMG010000004.1 coordinate 18,449,274, forward strand.
AACTGTTTCTCGCAAACACAGTTTTTAAAGGAAGCTTCACTCATACTTCACCAAAATGAATCAGAAATCATCACGAGGTATAAATTCTAAAATTCAAAAAAAATATGATAAGAGTTCACTAGTCCAGTTGCACTAGGTGAAGTAAAGTATGGAGAATTTATCTCAATACAGCTTAAACTGTTACGCGATCGTTCTATTAATGATATTCCTTCTCAATAGCACATGTGACACAATAGGGTAAAAAAAAAACAAGAACAACAACGCGAGAGAATATAAAATAAAGCCTTTATAAAAACAAAAGAAAGAATGGAGTGACCAGGAGAGGAGCACTCCCATCCAAAACCCTATTGATAATGTTGCATGATCAATCTTTTATTATTATTAGCATGTGCCATGTGAGAGAGTTTATTTCAAAAACAATTAATGAAACGTGAGAGAGTTTCATTTTTTTTAGAACCTTGAAAATTAGGAGTTGTATGACGGATGGCTTCCATAATTAATCTACATCAATCTTCAAAAACATATAAAATTATAAAATTGTTCTTATAAATATTTGACAACAGTCGAGTAAAAACCATTAATAAAAAAAAAAAGACCTCAAAGACCTCAAATACTAATACTGTACATTAATTTGTGATGGCATTCTATTCATGGAGCTCTTGTTTGTTCATGATACAACCATAGAACACAAAAATCTCCATCCGTGTTGTGGGAAAAATAATTGCCAAGTGCATCAACACCAATTTATGGAGGACATGTCAATAACATGGAAGCAAATCATCTGTGTCGATATTTGGTGCGATATTTCCCGAAGTATCAATTTGACAATCCCACATAAGCAACACTAAAAAGGAAGACAGACCGAACCATTTCTAAAACCCTGAAAGGCATATCAATCTCAACCCGGCTTCCACCTTAATCAATAACAGCCTTATACATGTAGTGTTCTAAAGTTCATACCACCGGAAAAACTGCAGACGATTTTCTTCCCAATAACATGTAGGCATGGTAGACGGGGCTACAGCTAAAAAAGGAAAAAAAAAAAAGAGAGGAAAGGAAAAATCCCTCATATTTTAATGTCTTGACATCTAGTCGTAGAGCGGCCTACATAATCATGCATCGTACTGAATTTTTTCAAGAATACATAGAGCGTGACTGCTGAGATCTACATAGGTCTCCATAATAAAATATTGTCATGTGATGATAAACTCAATTGAAGAAATGTTCAAACGGCTTTACCTCTTTGATAAAAATATCTTTTAAAGATAAAAACTCTTATCTAAGTCAAAAATAGATAAAAGTCCTTCTATATAATATAAAATAAAAAATAAAAATCTAAAGTATACAATCATCTGATTTATCTTCTTTTTGTTTTTAGGTTTTTAATTCTTTTAAGGTTTTGTTATTAGGATTTAAGGTTCATCTTCTCCTCTTAAGGTATTTTCTTCTTTTTTTTGGAGGTGGCTTTTAGATTTTAAGGCCCATCTCTTCTTTTGAGGTTTAACTTTTTAGGTTTTTTATTGTTATTATTTTTTTAAGGCTTAATATTTAGGGTTCATATTTCCTTTTTAGAGTTTTTTTTTTAATATTTAAAGATTATAAGTTTTAATGCTTAGAATTTAAAATTTATGTAATTTTATATTTCATATTTTTTTCTTTAATTTTATTTCTAACAACTTTTGTTGTTAAGTTTGAGTAAAACTCGTCGCCGGTTTCATTAATCCATTTGCCATAATGTAATCAAGCGAGGACCTATATAGGTCCCCGCAGGAGACCTAATCACTGTTCTTTTTCCAATGCATTAAGGAAGGGGAGAGTAACGGGGTTGAAATAGGGGTGTAAATGGACCGGCCAGCATGACCCGTTTAGACCGGCCTGTAGTTATTTGGGCCGGCATGGCCCGTGACATGCTTTGCATTGTGTCTGGCCCATATTTCAGTAACCTAGCCCAACACGGCATGGGCCCTAGTTCACGGGTTGGGGTGTGTCGGATTGTGTCGGGCTAGCGGGCCGTGCCGGGCTACCCGCTCAGAAATCTTTTAAAAAACCTTATAAAAAATGAAAAAAAAAAAACTTATTAAAACTTATATATTTTATCACAAAATGAAAAAAAACAACCTCATAAAACCTATAATTTATAAAAACCTATAAAATTTTTATAATAATTTATTTAAAACATATAAAACTAATATATTTATAACATATAAAACAAAAACTTGTAAATGATTTATATTTACAAATCATAAAAACTTAGAAATTATTTGTGAGTTATTTATAAAACTTACAAATCGTTTACAAGTTAATGTACAACTTATAAAAAAATGTATAAGTTATAAACTATTTAAACTCATAAAAAAAACTTACAAAACATATATAAAAACCAATCTAAGTAAAGAATAATATTCACAATTTGGTCAAAATATAATTTTAATTAAAAATCCAACAAAAACTAGTTATTATGGGCAAAACCCGCTATTTTTGGCCGGGCTATGTTAGCCAAGTTGGTGTGGACCGGTCTCGCGTGCCTTGCCGGGTCTGCAATTGGAAGACCTCTCTCATGTAAATGGCTTAGAGTAGCTAGTCATTGATGTCGTATAAGCTACATGAAGAGTTATAGCTTGGTCAGTTCGAGTATATCCTATTTTACATTCGCTCTTTATATCACCGTGTAACATTTTCTCTAACAAAGAATAAGTCCTACGTTATTATACAAAATACACATTCACATGTGACCTTAACATGCATTAAGGTATCTTTTGTTTTTATTTTTTTTTAGGAAATCATATAGGGCCTATTTCTTTTATTATTACTAGTGTATGGCACGTGCAGTACTGCACGTATATAATAATGAAAATATATTAAAAACAACTCTTTTTGAATATTTTAAATACATGCCTGGTTTTTTTTTATTTTTTATTTGTAGTTAACTGCACCTCCTTATTCTTGTAAATAAATTAACAAAAGCAAATGCAAACATTCATGCAGAAAAAAAATGAAGATTCAATAGTTTAGCATCTATTATCAGTTTCTATCATTTGTGGTATTGATAAAACAGATTAATAAGAAAGAAAAAGAAAACCAAAACGGCATCTTACTTCCAATTCCACTCTATCCGAAATTTTTAATACACAACAGAAGAAAAATAAAGACAAAATCATAAACAACATAAAGATGCTTGTAATGGTGGTGGAAGTAATGAGAGCAAAGTTAACCGTTTTAGAGTAAAATTATAATCACGTAAAGTTTACTATGAATTCAACATTTTGATCGTTCATATAATATCTACAGTGTGAATAATACAACATGTTGAACCAGGGCATTTCAATATGCCTTTCCAAGCTTATACATTTGCCATTAAAGTTTCCTTGTATATGAACATAAAGCAGTAATGATGGAAAATAATAATTCAATGGAAAAGCGGTGACATGGATGCAGAACAGAGTGAAAATCACATTATGACGTGAAGCCAAGGTCAATGTACTGTTCATTCACCATTCGATGCTAATTTCAAGCTAGGAACAACAACAACAACAACAACAACAACAACAACCCCTTGCTATCAATTAATTGAAGAAAAAAATCTTGAAAAATATTAAGCTTGAACCATAGGAAGAGGGGCAAGACAGCTCAATCTAGTCAATTAAGAGAAAGGAGCCGAACACCTCAATGGACAACGAATAATACCTCAATGCATGTGCCATATGGTCAAAACTAGTCGAGATATCCAGTATCTGTTGGATCTAATTTGTAGTGAAAGGGAGCTGTAATCAATTGAAAAGAGAACATAATCATGCAAACCATGGATTTATTCCTTTGTATAAGATCATGTAATGGACATATGATGCAATGAAAGTTTCTCGGAAAAAAATTAAAAATTCAAGTTTAGCACGACCATAAGAAGCCAACTCAAATGAAGGCCATAAAATTTGGTCTCATCACACCCTTGTATTAGAGTAAGAGAGCCGAGTGTTCAGTGGTTTTGGTACCCAAGTTTTCGAGCTTCAAAGACTGTAAAAAAAATAGTGG
>JAUPMG010000004.1:18453399-18466154 GCA_031762675.1 Pachysandra terminalis
CTCAAAATTATTCGTCTCTCAACATTCTTGTACCCATTTTTTCTATTTTTATCCTTTGTTGGCCAAACTCGTCAGCATGAAGCTGGAATTGCTAGTAATCTCCGGTCAGGCATACAGCGATGAATTCATTATTGTATAGGAAACAATTCAGGTGCAGTCAATGCATTGCAGTACACATGCATGAGTTTTGCTTCTTGGGTCGTCTAGCTGATGATTGTTTCAACATTTCCAAGATGATCATGTAGGCCGGACAGCGGCCTGGAAAGTAGCATGTATACATTTATAATTACTTGATTGTACCCCAAAAAAAAGTTTCAACATTTGCCATCCATGCTTGTGGCATATTGTGTTAATCTTCTGTTGTTCCATTTGAGTGACATGTAAGAAGAAAAAATAATATTTTATGGTATCATAATGTTTCTCTAAATAATTTTTTCTCCGTATCATCACTTTTGAAAACTAATTGTACTGAATTCATTGGTATTTAAAATTTATCCCACCATAGTTATAAATTTTTTTGTTTAGACCTTTGAAGTGTTTGAGCTCTCATCATCATGATACTGGAGAGCCAAATTATTTTCCGAGTACTATTATTTGAGTCCCGGATTATTGGTAGGTCGTTGCAGAGAGAGATACCTGTTGGAAGCTTATTTGGGGAACCCACTTCTTCACGTGTACATTTGGTCAACCCCAGGTCACATACCAAGTTTGAGTCTCAAAGACATTTGCTACGTGGCATAAAAGGCCAACCTAAACTTACGTTTTTCTTTATGTAAAACTTAAGAAACATTAAAAATTGGACGGCCATTGATACATGTGAGGAAACCTAATATATATGTATAATTGGGGCTGATATAGGTTAAAATATTGTAGACATGGCTAATCAAAAGGGTTCCTAGTCAAATGGACATTCTGGATTCGCCAGATCATTCTTCCACGTGGAAAAAACTGCCCTGTCGCAACAGCAAATGTAAGCAGTTGCAACAGTGCAGAAAACCTTTCGCCTTATTATTTATTGTTTTAGGGGAATGGATTTCTAGACTGTATCAGCAGTTTTAGTTTCCTGATTAGACATGATTTTTTCAGCCATGCGAGGATGATGTGGGCAGTCATGATTGTCCTCTTGATGGGGGACCCTTTGGATGGCCACGTGGACAAACCTTTCACTGATGTGATCCTCATTCATACTTATGTATTGAATTTTCTCATGTATGATATCAGCTGTCTTTTTTTTTTTTCATTTAAATATTTTTTTGGAGTTTGCAACAAGAACAATGTCATATGAGGTGCTTCTTTTTTACATGTCGAATAACTAACCCGACCCTGAGGATGTCCTTTATAACACTAATCTACATGACCACTTTGACCCTTCCTTCTCTACAATGAATTACATATCAAACTGAGGCCCTGGGATCATCAAATGTTTTATTGGCAAGAACTTTTTTTTTTTCATTTGATATATTAAAAAAACAACTGGTAGATTCACCAGTGCTGTTCTTGAGTGCAGCTAAAAGGAAAAAGCAAGGTGAAATGGCATTATAGACTTTGGTTGTAAGAAGCAATCATTTTATCTAGGAGAATGTTTAGCTGAGAAATTTGTGTTTATTTGTTTGTATCCTTGCCTAATCTTTCATCCTATTGCTGTTTACTAAATTATATGAGCTCCATTTGCACACACACACGCAGATACACACATATCAAACAAAGCTCCGACACAATTTTCCTGTTTATATTACCATACTTTTCTCCCCATTAACTGAAGTAATTGACCTCTATGCAGGAGCTGGCAATCTTTCAGCTGTATTTTTGTTTCCAATACTTATGTATTACTTTCGCTTGGGTGTAACTGGTGCAGCAATTTCCACTGTTGTATCTCAGTATTTCCCTTCAACATTCAGTTATCTTCTTCATTTTTCTTATATTATGGTTAAAAGGTCAACAATGATCATGCTACATTTTTAAATTTTCAGATACATCGTCACCTTTTTAATGATATGGTTTCTTAATAAGAAGGCTGTATTATTGCCTCCCAAGCTCAAAAATTTGCATTTTGGTGGCTATATAAGATCTGGTGAGTCTTTGCCATTGAGCATAAGCCTATTTCAGTGTTATCATTTAATTTCTTTATGTTAATGCCATATATGCTTTGATATTGAATAGTAAATTGGATTTCTTTCTTGAATGCTATTGGTGGCTATGCACCAATAGTAAATTGGATTCTCTCTGCTAGTAATGGATAATGGAGTCAGATATCAATTTAATCGGTGATCCAGCCCTGAGGTGGATTCTAAATTGGTTTTTGTGTTATGCTGTTTTATGCTTCAGTTTCATATTCAGAATGTAATCTTAAATAGTATCCTGTATTTTATTCTTCAGAAATTTCGGATAACACGTAAAGTGCAATCTTTTTTGAGGATTGATGAAGTTTGAGATTTAATACATCCCATATGACATGACATGTTATTATGATCAGAGCATTTTGCTTATAACTCTAGCTAATCATCCTTTTGCAATGCAAGTAGATGGATTGGAGGACAATCTAATATTAAGATTCATACTCTCTCTCCCTCCCTCACTCACTCACTCACTCACTCATTTGTTTTGTGCGAGTTGGGACTGTATCCATGATCTTAGGGTTTGTTGGTTTGGCTGGAGTAAACAATTAGACTAAATACCGATAATAAGTTTCAGTTTTGTTAAAAATGTACTTTGTGAGTTCATTTGTTCCATGATTTAAAATTGATATATCACAAGAGTATATAAATTATTGATCAAGGAAGCTAAGTAAAGATTGAGAGGAACCACTAAAATTAGTAAGGTGTTGAAAATTGGGAAGCTGAAAGTTTATAGGAAAAGTTGTCTATTTTATTTATTATCCAATTATGCCTTTTGATTCTGGTTCAAGAGGTGGCATTGACTGGAACCAACTTTTTTAGTAAAATAAATGTTTTTACAATAAAATCACCAAAAAAAAAAAAATGCTTTATTCCAACTGGTTGGGTTGCAACATGAATTAATTTAGTCATTCCAACCCATCAAATTTTATATCTTTTAATGGCTTATGTGCCTTCAAATCTTTTTTGACCAATTACATCCAGGTCCTTTTCTCTCCTTAAAGATCTTTTGTTTACAAACCTAGCAGTTTCTCATTAAAAGACAATCTCTACAATAAAGAGCTAATCCAAAGAAATACCGTTAGATTTGTTACATGGGCTCGGGTGCGAATGTCAAGTGCAGGCGTGTGTTAAGGTGTCAGATTCGTCTAATCCTCATTTCATAAGCCACGGGGACTCGGCCCGTATACTATATATATTTTGAACCTATCTGTTTTGAGTAGTATCAACATTAGGGGTGGCAATGGATTGGGTTTGGGTTGCGTTGAGAACTTGTATTAACAGGTGGCAATCCAACCCAAGCCTACCCATTTGTTTAATGGGTTGGAGATGACCAACCCTAACCCAAGTTGTTTAGGAGAATCTAAACCCTAACTCGCCCATTTAACTCATTGAACTCCTTTTTTATTTTAAGAACTTATTTAAAATGACAAATAATCAAATTATTTTTACATATTATATTAGTTATTAAATAATTATTAAATATTTAATATCTAAAATATATTATATATTAACTACTCACAGTTGTTTGGTGAAACACTCCATATAGAAAATGCTGGTGAGGCAGGTAACTCACACGTGGAAGCTTATTTGGAGAATCCACTTCTCCGCTCGTGCTCTCATTCAACCCAGGACATACCGAGTTTCAGCCCGAAAAACATTTTCCACGTGGCATAAAGGGCTCATTTAAAACTTAGTGTTTTTCTCTGTATAAAACTTATGGAACATTAAAATATTGGACAGCAATTGATACATGTACTAATACACATGTACTACTGGGGCTTATATAGGTTAAAACATTGTCCACATGGCTAATCTAGAGGATCTTTTGTCAAATGGATGGTCTGGATTGGCCAAATCATTCTTCCATGTGGAAAATATGGTCTTATCTCATCAACCAACTAAGACTGGTGAGGCAGACCAGAATACCGTTCGCCTAGCTATTATATGTTATTAATACTACTGTTATTTACAATTAAAAATAATTGGAATGGATTAAGCGGGTTGAAGGGGTTGAACCCAAACCCAACCCGGTTATTAGTGGGTTGAAAACCTCAACTGACACTTCCAAATTCCGGTACGTTTGGGTGGGTTTACAGGTTAGGTCAGATTTTGTCACTCCTAATCAAAATATGGTACTACCTACCTATACATAATATCGATTGCTACTCATTTAAAACTTGATAATTAACTATAGAATGAAGATAGAGGAGGCATCTGTTTAAATTAGACGAAACATCTGTTAAAAAAATGGACACAGTTGTGAAGGATCCAAGTTCAACACAGTTCTCATACCCATATCCGTGTTTTGTCTTGTTGAGACGGGTATTTTGGGATGAGTAGCTGTAGGAGAGTCCTTGTAACATAGGCTGTTAGGTAAAAGCACTTGAATGGAGGACATGTAGGCTTTAGTTTTCAAGTGATATCGCTAACATATATAATGAGTTAGATATTTGTTCCATTGGAAGAATCCAAACAAAAGCAATTCTTTATTCTTAATTTAGCAACACCAGGCTGGTATTTGGAAATCATTTTTTGGCTTTAATAGTTATCATCTATTTATCTTGAGAATTCTTCTTCTAATTTTTTGGAAAGGTTTGGGCCTGTTTTATGATTGTGGTGTCTTGTTTGTGTTTTGATTTCATTGTATGCCCTCTCTATTTTTCTGCGCAGTTCTTGTTCAAGATCTTTTTTTTTTTTTTTTTCAAATGTATTTAACTGCTGAAATATCATTTCTTTGTGGCAATTTTATGGTACTTTCTCAGTTGTACCTAGAGTTATGATTTGAAAATCAATTCTCGTGAATGCTATTCAAGATTTTCATGGATCCAAAATCTTGAACCTGATCCATAGCTTTGTTTCATAAAAATTGAACAACTGTATTTTTTTGTCTAGGCTCTTATTTCTTTCTTTCTGTCAGTTCATTCAGTTAGTCATTCCTTCTCTCAAATAGTTGGGTTTGGCAGTGTAAATCCTGTTCATCAATTCCAACTTGGTTAAACTTGTTGTTTTGATGATTTGAAGCAGTTAGGCTGTGTTTGGAAACTCGGAGTTTGAGAGAAAAGAAAAGAAAATGCTGGATAAAGCACTTTCTTCTGTTTGGTTGAAGAAGGAAAGAGTTGGGGATAGAGATTTGGGAATAAAATAATTTGAAATTTTTTCTCTTTTGTGATCAAAACCTTTCTCTCCAAAAAGGTGGAGATTTTGAAAGAAAAGAAAAAAGGTGGAAACACTCTCCAACACTCCAACCTAACTTACAACAGATCTTGGCTTTCCTTGTTGACTAATCAACCTTGCCAGAATATATAAGAATTCACTGAAAGTTGTCGGAAGTCACCGGAATTTGATTTTCTTTTCTTTATGTCTCATCTTAACTAAACACTTGAAAAGAAATACTTATCATTTCTTTTCTTTTCCATTTCTTTCTTTACTTTACTTTACACTTCTTTTCTTATAAAATCCAAGGTTCCAAACATTGCCTTAATGATTCTGTAACATTCTACTATTTTTTCCTTCGTCTTAATAACTGTTTCTTTGTGACTGAATGGTTCTTATGTGGCACTTACACACTTGTTCTACGAAAAGCATTTTCTGCACTCAGGGATCAAGTTTATGCAAGAATATCTGTTGTAACCTTAACTTGTTTTCTCAGGTAGCATTTGTACCAATATTAATACATGCATTATTACCTTTGCTACCTACTAGTGCAAAGACATTTTGTCGAAGTTGATATTGATCTACTAATAGAAACAATAATGGCTTTTTGACTTGGCTTGTCTTTTGGTATGAATGACTAAATACTAATGCCACCACTCCATTGGAAAGTTCTAAACCTCTTTCACTATTTTTAGATGTAGCATACTTGGATTCGTAGAATATTTAATGTATCGACAAAGACCTAGTAAACGTATTTGCATCTTGGGAGATATCCAAAAAGAAAAAATATATAAATAAAGAAAAACCACTTGCACTTTGTTAGGTGGTTATCTTCTTGGGAGAACTCTAGCTGTTCTTATGACCTTGATGTTGGGAACATCAATGGCTGCTCGTCAAGGACCGGTAGCTATGGCAGCTCATCAGATATGCTTGCAAGTGTGGTTGGCTGTATCTCTCCTTACAGATGCACTAGGTGCATCTGGTCAGGTATAACATGTTCGCTTTTTGATTTTCTTTTCAGTTTATTATCAAACTCATGAATGCCATTGAAAAACACATGAATCTTTAAGGTTATTGTCTCACTACAAGTTTGTAACTACCAGAACCCTTGGGCAATCTATAATTTCTGATGGGAATGATGTTGTTCTTTTAGCTAAGTATGTGTTCTGTTCTTGTGGCCCCACAGAATCTAAAACTCGTTTGAGGAACTACAAGTGTAAAATTTGCATTCATGTCCTTTTCATATTAGATTCTTATTTCTTATCAATCTGCTATCATTGGGATTCGTATTGATATATTTTACAACATACAGAAGTTGATGTTCAATTGCATGTGTTTACTTTTGTTTGGTTAAATATATTCATTTATTTGTTTATTTATAGGCTTTGATTGCAACTTCGTATTCAAAGGGTGACTACTACACAGTGAAAGAAATAACTAATTTTGTGTTAAAGGTGAGTTTTCTGTTTATAGCTCTACAATGTGTTAATGCTGTGACTTGAACGAAATGGAATATTTCAGTTTTCAATTGTGTAGTGCTGGTTTCTCTTCGTTATGTAAGCATTTTCGTGTCCTTGGACAGAAATTGATATACATGTTTCTCCAGACAGGATTACTTGTTGGTGTTTTCTTAGCCGCAGTATTGGGCGTGTCCTTTGGTTCTTTAGCTACATTGTTCACCAAGGACACAGAAGTACTAGGCATTGTTAGATCTGGGTTGCTGGTATGTATGCATGTCATGACCATTTTCTTTTTTGTGCGTAATATTCTATTTGCTTGTGGGTGTCTGTGTCATGTCTCTTTGATGCGTTTTGACCTAAATTTGTTACAGTTTGTCAGTGCCACTCAACCTATCAATGCTCTAGCTTTTGTTTTTGATGGTCTCCATTATGGTGTTGCAGACTTCTCCTATGCAGCTCGCTCTATGGTAAGCCCCATTCGTGAGAAGCTTTACATATAAACATCTTTTTGAAATGTTCTCAATCAGGATATGGTGATTATGCATAAGGCTTCTTTTGACATATTCTATGCAATAATATTAGATGGTGGTTGGCGCAATATCTTCTGCATTTTTGCTGTATGCGCCTTCTGTTTTTGGTCTTTCTGGAGTTTGGTTGGGTTTGACCCTTTTCATGGGTTTGCGGATGGTTGCTGGACAGTTAAGGTAAGCGGTGTAATGCTGTGCGAACTTCCTTTTTTCCTTTGAGCAATACTGTTGATAAATTTACAAGACTTAGCTATTCTATTCCTTTTTATATTTCTGAATGCTGGATCATTTATAGAGTTTGCGATATATATAGAGTTGGTTTTCTAAAACATCTAACTCGATTCTGAAAATCAACTGACCAGATAACTGTATTCACCAGTTATTACAAATCAGCCTCTTGCATGATTAACATCATAATACTAATTTGACATACATGCATGTTTATTAATACTCGCTATCTCAAGGATGCCTTTTTCTTTTTCAGAGTAATGTCAAAAACAGGTCCATGGTGGTTCTTACACAAAGACTTCCTGAAAACTGAGGTTGGTGGATATAGATGTTAATCATGGTTTGCTAATTCGTTCAGCATTATAATATGAAATGTATATTGGGATATAATGGCTGCTTATGTTTTATTGCCTGTTGGATTTATGATGGAATCCATATTTAAGTTTTTTCAATCGTTAGGTCCTCCACAGGGTTTACTCAGTAAATTGTTACTAATATTTTTTGATCTGAGGAACTGTTTTGACAAATTCCAATGATTTCTTATTCTAAAGTTTTTTATGTCACTTCAAGAAAAGCTTGTGCTTGTTCTTATTTCTCTCTTCAGCTAGTTTGACTTCACCAATATAGACCATATTATGTCTCCAATCTTATGTGGGTGCATGAACTGAGTATAAAGTAATATGTGCTTCCAATGCCTTGACGGTTTTTTTGTTCTTTATTTTTTTATTTTATTTTTTGGTGATGTGCTACATAGTGGGGACAGGGTAACCCCCGGATACATGATCCCACCCACAAGGACCATATATCAGGTAAGCCCGGGGACTCGAACTTGGGACCTCCAGTACTTGAGAGAATGAGAACTCGGGCTATTGAAGGGATGCTCCCATTTCTTTGGGATTATCGATGAAGCTAATTGACTTTGCTGAAGCAATCCATCATCATACTCTTATCAGACTGTAGCAGGTCCTGATCAGATTAACTCATAGGCATTCTCTTTTTGCTAATTCATTGTTAAAAGTACATATTAGGAAATTTTGTTTTGAGTTATATCAGTACCTGTGGTTTATATGACTAGTTTATTCTGAATAGATTCCATTTAAAGATGATTTTTAGTATGAGCAATACCTAAATTCTGTTATTATAGTTCTTGATGGATTTCTTTCTGTTATCTCATTTTGATGCCCTGAAATTAGTAAAATCCACTTTGACTTCCAGATTAGCAGGTGAGGTGGAGGAACTGAGAAGAGCCATCTGGACATGGATCGCCCGACTCTGTCCATAACAAGTATGAATTATGAACCCTGAATTACATCCATTTTTTTGCGATTTACGGCTTTAAATAATCATTTTCTATCCTGGTAACCATTCTTGAATTTTCAGTTGGCCTAATCTGGTTGAAAAATTAGACTTTCTCAGTCTTAACTTTTTTTATTCACGTTGATGAATTTCAAGATGTATGCACTTGGATCAAAGGCATAATAAACCAAAGACCGTATTTTTCATCACAGGATATGTATTATTAAAATTACATGTCATCCTCATGCATACTGTTTCTTGCCGAATTCTGAATATGGGGCTAGTTTTTATGTTTTTATTACATTCTGGCGAAGTCTAGTGTCTGCTTCCCTTGGTGAGCACCCCCAAAGTAGTTAGCCATGTACTCTCCGAACAGTAGATGCTTATAGGCGGTCTTGCCATCGATCTCTGGTAGTCCTGGCAGTGGCCCGATCATGGTGGATGGGCGTGGACTCACAAATATAGGGATAGAAACTCGCGCTCTAGTTCTGCTAGCGATGACTCGATGCTCTGCGCTCTTGTATCTTCCATTGCTCAGTATCTGAAGAATCTCAATACGGTACAGGATAAGAAAAGGTGGTGATAGTGGTGGTGTGTGCGCACCCGTGTGTATTTGCTGAGTGTGCGTGCTCTTGGGTTCAGATGTAGTGTGTAATACATATCTAGGGGTGGGAATGGGCCGGGCTTATGTGGGCTTGTCCTGGGCTTACACTCCAATATAACATTATTTTTGTTGGTACGAGCTTGGCCCGGCCTAACCCTGGCCTGGGTTGATCTTTGTGCTCAAAGGTGTAAACCCGTCTCCGATTTATTTAAAATACATCAAGCCCGAGCCTGGCCCTACAATTTGAAATGTGTTACGTTTTTTAAAATAAAAAAACTATAAATTACAGGGATATTCAATAAATACCTATAAAAAAAACTAAAAGTTTTGAGATTTATAGTATATTAATCTATAAAATAGGATTATGTAATGAAATTAAGACATTTATATTGATAGTATAATACATATATAATATAAAAAATAGTAATTATATGTAATTTATAGATCGGGTCAGGCCGGTCCATGCCAATATAACATAAACCCGAGCCTGGCCCAAAAATTCATTTGGGCCTGGCTTGCAGGCTACTTACCCTTGCCCAAGCCTGCCCAATCATAGGGCTGGGCTGATCGGGCGGGGCGGGTTACCCTGCTCATTGTCACCCCTAATTTGTACTAGGAAAGGAAGGACTAGTTCAATTCAGACAGAAATGTGAGGAGGATGGTGGTGTACCTCTAGAGTATCGCCGACGTTGACGACGAGAGCACCGTTGATGGGGGGAATCTCTATCCATCCTTTGTCTTCGACCTTAACGTAAAGTCCTCCAATGTTGTCCTGCAACAGGACGGTGAGGGCGGCTAAGTCGGAGTGCCGGCCTACTACAGTGAGTTCTGGGTTCGGACAAGGTGGGTAGAAGTTCATGTTCACGGTCTTAGCTTCCATGTAGCGATGGATGGTAGACTCATCCACTTCCACGCCAAGTCCGCACAGTAGAGCACACATGATCCCGTTGATCATCTTGTTGGTTGATTTCAAATAATCAACCGCAGCGTCTCTGCATTCGCAGGAAGGACATAAGGGATACCTTTGTCATATGGGTATTTAAGGTTGAAACTTAATACATCTTAATACATGTTTATATGAAATAGAATCATATGGAAGTCTAGAGGATAAATGGGTTTGCCAAATCATTTATCATTTTTAAGATAATGATTCTGGCTCGGCATAAGCTTAATTATAGAGTTGAAGCACGGCTTATTGAAAGCCCTAGTTATAAGATATCAGTAGATATTCGGCAGATTTTGTTACCCGATCTAATTTAGATATGGCAGAATTCGATCCAAATCCAACCCGTTGATAGGCCTACCCCTAACGATGGCGAAACGATGCCACACAGAGGGGATAAGAATTTTAACGACGTACCGGCACTCATGAGGCCAAAAACGAAGAGCCTCGTCGTTGGTCATGTAGATCATACTCAAGTAATCCTTCCACTAGAGCGACTTCTCCGCGTCCGGCGAGAAACTCGTGCCATAAAAAACGTTCGGGCACGGCGTCATACCTTTTAGGTACACAGCTTTCTTATCCGGTGGCAAGTTGAAGAAAGCGTGTGCAGCATCTTTGCACGTTCCATAACCTGGAGAGACACTCCATGGTTCACCACTTGAAAGAAATCCAGCTTCGTTGCTGCTCCACAAAGAGCCTCAGCAATGGAACCCTTGTCCTCCTCCCCTTCAAAACCAGATAAGTCGATAGGAGGACCTAAGTATGGCAATGCATCGATAGTTTTCTTTGGGTCGATCCGCTCCTCCTTAGGATGGATATAGCTTTGGGGTTTCCTACGTATGCCAGAAGAATCTGCTAGTCCCTTCACCCCATATCCCTTGTTTACGACGAAATCGAACACTTGGAATTCTTCAAGTTTTTGGTTTGGATTAGAAGTTTCCAAGGCAATAACAGAACTCATGGATGCAAGCATGGAAGGAAAGCACGATGAAGCTATAGTAAATTAGTAATAGCTCTATTAAGCAATGGCCACTCTGGTCTAAAGCACTTACGCGAGGAAGTGCTTTCTTGAGTCGGACATGTTACGTAATGTGGGGTCCTTTTGACATTTGGCAGTGAAAAACTTTTTTTTTTCCTTTTTTTCTTCTGTAGGACTTTGGACTCTATTTTATAGATGTTCACGAGTTGGTAGTTGGTAGTAGGTAGAGGTAAAGTCGCCACTTAAGTGATGGTGAACTAAGACTGCGTTTGACACGGCTTGGTGATGGTGAACTAAGACTGCGTTGGTGATGGTGAACTAAGACTGCGTTTGACACGGCTTGTGTTTTTGGACAAGCAGCTCAATGACAGCATTTATCTACAGCAACAATAAACTGTTTATTTGAAGAAAATAGCTTTTGATAAATACATTTATTTAAGTGCTTATATGAAAGTTTAGGAGTAAAATAGGTATTATGATCAAAATATTATTAAAAGAGTAAAATAGGTATTGTGAAAATATTACTAAAGTTTAGAAATAGCTTCCCACATGGTGATAAGAGAAGTTGTTCTCAATAGCTTCTTCTTATGGGTAGCCTTCCTCTAATGCTTATGGGGGGTAAGTACTATTTATCGGTAAAATGGTCAATAATTACCATTTATGCATGATTAGGTTGATTGATCCGCTAATCGTTTGATTTAGTTGATTTTGAGGTGGATAAGGTCTTCTAGGTCCGGGAGTGTTCCAACTGTTCCCCTGAACTGGAAAGTTGGCCGTACGGACAGCACTATGTAGAATCCAACAAGCACAATGCAAAAATAGAAAATAGAGATACGCGATTTACATGGTTTGGCAAATGTGCTTACATGGTTTGTCCTTTGAGTTTTCATCATTCTCACTCAAATGTAAAGATTATGGTTTACGTAATAAAATAATATAAGATATGGAAATAGAAAAGGGAAGGAGAAGATAGAAGAATCTGAAATGAATCTCTCTCTCTCTGTCTCTATATGTCCTCTTAATCTAGAGAGGGGAATGTCTTTGCATGTCTATCTGTTCTTGAGAGTAAGGAGTTTCATCTTCTTTATACCTTGCCTTGATGCCCCTTGATGTTCTTTGCCTTTCCCTCCTTTTGTGAAGAAGGAAGCCTCCTGTTCCTCTGTTCATCTATGTATTCCTCTCCTCCAAAATGAAGTCCTCCTCCTGCCCTTTCTTTTGTTGTCCCCCATTTTAGAGAGAAAAGCTATTGTTTTTCTTTTACCTTGAGGAAAGACTTGACGAGACAACCCCTTGTCCCATCATATTAAAGAGAGTAGATATTGAGTCAATGAATGCAAATATGTGACCCATGCATGTGATGTATTATGCATACATGTGCATGGGTGATAAATGTCCTATGTGGTGAACATATTTTGTAATTCATGAAATATCATCGATAATCAATGCAT
>JAUPMG010000004.1:18467693-18488807 GCA_031762675.1 Pachysandra terminalis
CCCCCTCTCTCTCTCTTTCTCTCTCCCCTACAAAAACTCTTTCACAATAATCATTGTAGACATGCATTACAAACTCTGGTCCCCTTACACTTCTTCCTCTTCTCTCCCACACACACACTTATACCCTTACTCACTAATGCATACACACAGGCATTACTAATTCCAGGTAATTTATTCAGCGTTTTGGTCATTATTGGATTGCTGTCTAACTTTTTTATTTCTTCATCCACCCATTTTATATTAAACTAACTTCAAGGTACCTTTTACAGCCTATCAAGCTCTGGATTTGGTTTGCCCAGAGATATACTGTCAACAGAATCAGGTAAGTAAATATAACTTATGCTTTGCCTCTCTATTCTCTAATGGATATATAATTTCCTGGTTTACCTTTTTGAATGTCTTTTCCATTTTTTATTTTTATCCTTCTTCATTTTTTCATTTTTACATTTCTGTTGATCTCTGATCATTTAGAAATGGTTACTTTGCTGGTATTTATTTATGAATTTTTATTTGTATCATCCGTCATATTTTCATTCTTACATTTCTGTGATCTGTCATCATTTAGAAATGTTTATGGATTGATACTATAATAGATTGATTTTTATTTTTTTGAGGCTAATGTTATAGTAATAGTAGAAATGGAATGCATATGTATTCTGTCATTTCCCACCTTTTGATCAATCTAAGCATGAATTTTGGATGGTATTAAACAATTAATATACCTTCATAGCACCTAATAATAAACTTGGGTGCCGATCTGTGCTTCGAGTATTATATTTCCTCCCTCTAAAGAGAAGCCTTTCGTTACAAACCAACAAGGGTGCGCTAATTCCATAGCAAGAAGGATCCTACTGTTTTAGCATCTGGATTTAAAGGAAATCTCACTAAAAAGACAAAATAGATTGTTCAGAAGCAAATGCAGAGGTTGGCAATGGAACAATCATCAAAACCTCTCTGTTTTAAGCAAATACCCTTCCATTGAATGTCAACTCTTATTAAATGATTTTAGCCACTTGCTTAAATGTTATCCTTGATCATAGTTGTTCTTTTCTAATCTTTTTGTTTATTCCTTGTTTGACTTTCAAATAGGATGGTTAATGAACAATATCAAACATTGGATCGTATTCATCCATTTGGATTTGGTTTTCGGTGGACAGTGAAAGTTAGAGTAAGCCGAATTGTAGACATACATCATTTTGTTAGTAAAAATGTTCGCGGAAAAGTTATGAATTTAGTTGTAATTGATGAAAAGGTATGGTCAATTTCACTAAAAAATTATTTTAAATAAATAATTAATACATAATTGACCTAATTGCTTGGCATTTATTTGCAGGGTGAGCAAATGCAAGTGGTAATTTACAATACACATGTTGATAAATTTGATGACGTCTTAATGGAGGGATGTGTATATATAATTAAGTGCTTTAAGCTTTCAAATTCACCAATTGTTGATTCTACCACTGTTGAGAAGGTTGATAATGATTATCTTGGCATTCCACTTCAAAGATACCAGTTCATAGAGTTGAACAAGTTGCAAGATTTTATCAACCAAGATGGACATTTAGCAGACATAGAAAATTTGCAAATTCATCTACTATTATGTAAATTTTCATAGCCTCATTTAAACTTTTTTTTTATATAGATGTTGTTGGATTACTTATCAATGTCAACCCACCCACAAATGTGGTGAAAAAGGATGGTACTCAATCAACAAAGTTGGATATGGTGATTGTTGATGCTACGTAAGTGTGTTTTTTTTAATTTATATTTTTTGTTGGTAATTATAATCTATTATTGCTATAGTGAAACTAATGAATTTTTTTTACTCAGATCAACATCAGTTACACTTACACTGTGGGGTATGGATGCAACGACATATCAAGAGAAGTTATTGAAGGCATTACAAAAAATGACTGTTGTGCTTTTGACTTCACTATCTATCGGTGAATTTAGAGGTATATTGACTCTATATAATGTAGTTAAATCAACTCATATATTAATTTTTCTAACTAATTTTTACAAAATTTATCGAGTGAGGATCTTCTGATATGGGGCTCCTGATATATCAAATACATCGGAGGGAAAAATGGTAATTTTGATTTCACTTGCCCTCCGGTTTATTTGATATATCAGGAGCCCCATATTAGGGGTTCATATTAGAAGATCCGCGTACTGGTGACTATTATTTTATTTAATTATCATTTTGTTGTTACCTCTTTTGAACTGCCATAAATGGGGTCTAATTCACACTTTGTTTTGAGCTGCAATTTTTTTCAGTTTGCATTATTGGGGTATATTTCTTTTTTTTTTCTTTGCAAATTTTGTGTTCTTCTAATAACTTCGATAAATTTTTTCTTTGTTAAGAATATTTGAACATTAGTTTGGTATTGATTTTGTTTGATGTTAAATGGGACATTTCCTTTTGGAATAAATTGTTAATGATTTTTTTTTTGGGTTTTATTATGTATAGAAAACACCATACTTTAAAGTTTGGTCTTAGGGCCTTTTTGACTAGAAATCAAATTTACTGTTCAAAAAAAATAAATAAATAAATTAATATGCTTTTAAAAAACATTTTTACAGATGTGTTGGATTACCTAAATTAACATCCTCATTGGATTGGTTCTATTGAATTAGTTGATGGTTGTTAGTGTGATTTATGATGAGTTTTAATGATCTAGCTGGCTAGAAAATTTTGTGCTTCTGCTATGATCTTAATTTCTGTTGAGTTTTCCAATAACCACTGTACTAATCTCAAAAGGCAAAGAAAGCAGAACGGGATGTTCCACATCTAAAAAGCTCCATGAGAACAAAAATGGAGTTCATTGATCTGCATTGATGATTGTATCTACAACAATACTAATCTTGCCAGTGTCATATGGTGAGTTTGTGCCATATCCGCAAATGTTAACTCAATTGGATGGTATTGGGGTGACTCAAACAGTTTATTTTTTCTTAAAATGTAATTAAAACCTATAGATTTAGTTGGGTTGTCATATTCCTGTTTATGGGTGTAATGTAGAAAGTGTTTTCAGATTCCTGCAATGGCATGCATTTTTTACTGCTCAGCTTTAAGCCTTCATTGTACAGAAGACAATAACCGCATTATCTTTGAAGGTTCTGATCATCGGATGTGGATGTGTTTGGGGTTGATTGGCAACAGAAAAACCATTGAACTTGCTTTCAAAGCAAGAGCCTTGACGGCGGTGAGCTCTTGGTTGAGTTCCCATTGTATAGTTAAGAGTTTTTTTGTTCTATGGTTGAGAAGGTTGATGAGTGGAGAGTTGGACTAGCTCTTCATTGGATTAAGAAGGTGGGTTGATTGATTTTGCTCAAATTTACTGTTCAAAATAAATAAATAAATAAATTAATATGCTTTTAAAAAACATTTTTACAGATGTGTTGGATTACCTAAATTAACATCCTCATTGGATTGGTTCTATTGAATTAGTTGATGGTTGTTAGTGTGATTTATGATGAGTTGATTGATTTTGCTTGTTGGGTGTCTGAAAATGGGGATTTATCTTGAGTTTTATTTGTTAATTGAATCGCGTTTTTTTTTTCCATTTTGTGATCATCGTTTTGTAACGGGACTCTTTTTAATATTTTTTCCTTTTGGGGGTTCCTGGTTCCCTTTTTTTCTTTTTCCATTTTGTGATCAAGTTTTGTAACGGGACTCTTTTTATTATTTTTTTCCTTTTGGGGGTTCCTGGTTCCCTTTTCCTGATCAAAGATATCGATACAATGCTCGTGATGTTTGTTTCTACGAATTGCCTGCAAGTTGAGAAAATGAACCCAAGTACTAAGTTTCTTCATTACATTTTGTGTTTCTAATCCATGGTTACATGTTGTCTTTGTTGGTATAGAGAGCTAAAGTTTGGACAAGACAACTGTTAGTTGTAGCATGCGTATCTCTTGCATCCAAAATAGAGGAAATTGGAGTGCCTGTATCTCTAGATTTCCAGTTGAGGAGACATGTACACTTGAAACAAATAAAATTATTTGAACTAAATTGATTCTTCTAAGTAAGTTTGTTGGTGATTTTAGCAGGTTAGTGAATCAAAGTTTCTGTTTGAAGCTAAAACTATACAGAGAACGGAGCTTCTAGTATTGAGCACTTTGAAGTGGAGAATGCAAGCTATTACACCTTTCTCCTTCATAAATCAATTTATTTGAAAGATCAACAAGAATCAACCTCCATCAAGATCTATTAGGCACGACATGTTGAATGGTTAGGTTGATAATATAGCCACACATGTACAATATGAGTTTGTTCCACTATAGACCCATATAGGGACTATCTCACACTTGCCCATAAACAATTTCAAAATGAGCTTTACTTCCCGAACTACGACAAGTACTTAAGGATCACATGTTCTTAGATGTAGTTCTTAAGGATATGCATTTTGTATCTTGAGTACCCAGACAAAAATGCCAACTTATAATTTAAAGTATTCCACATATTTTTTGGAATCAAAGGTTTGGATTGTAACGTGACATAAAATTAGTTCATCTCTACAAAAAAAATTAATACATTACGTCCATAAAATTAATACATTACATCCATAAATAGGAGTCTTAAAACCCAACTAAGTCTTACCCTACAAAACCATACAAGAGAAGCTTTTAGGCATAGTTCAAATGACCTATTGTAATAACATATAATTAATCTCTGCAAACATTTACTACATTACAAACCATAAACAGGAATTTGAAAACCCAATTAAATCTATAGGTTTGAATTACATTTCAAGAAAAATCAGCTGTTTCGGGTCATTCTTATCCTTGGATACAACACTAGAAAACCATACAATGTATTGTATGTAATTGCAAAAGAGAACCTTTCACGCATAGATCAAATTGGTAATTTTTTTTAATCTCTTCTATTTTCATGTAGATTCAAGGTTCTTTTTGGCATAAAGGAAGGTAGTCAAAATTCTTCCTTTTTTGCATGTTATTGCTCTGATAGAATTACTCCAATCAATTCAAATTGGTACATATGGCTTCGTGCTCTGAATAAGTACATTGCCAGAGACAATTAAAAGAGGACTAAAAGTACAAATTCTGTTTAGGGGGTATGAAAATTCCATGACTGTTATTTAAAACTCTATAAATCAACTAACTTGGTAATCTGTCAAAAAAATTGAATTGAGATATTGAATAAGTATTAAAGTAAATCTTATGAATCAATCTTATTATTATTAGCGCAACACCAAATGTTTGATGCCATCCCGTGCATCGCACGGGCTTATTGCTAGTCATCCAATAAAGCAATGATGGTGCAAGTTTTGAAGCTTGGAACTCGGGTGCAACTCAGTTCGGTTTGGGCCGGGTTGACCTCAACCTAACCCAGACCGGCTTCTTTGATGTTCAATCCAAACCCAACGCAACCCAACATGATTTGAAACCTGGACTATGAAACCCGCCAAACCAATTTTATTTTGTAACCTAAATCCAACCCAAACTTTTCTTTTGGGCTGGTTTGGGTTGGATTAATTTCGATTGATAAGCACAATTATAGTTTGTATCATATATTTGGACTTAAACCAACTTGAACAGTGTGCAATTACAAAAAAAAAAAAAAAATCTAACTCCCCCAACACATTCAAATGCAACGAAGCATATTGTAATTAAACACTGTTATCAAACCATAAACACTATATATATATATATATATATATATATATATATATATATATAACCGAATTAATTTGACCTTATGCCAAATTCAAGGGGTGTGAATGTAATTTAACCTTTCTTGTTTTTTTTTCTTAACGTCTCTTTCTTGCTTAAATTTTTCTCCGTCGCAAAATAATATTAAAACAGTCCTGTAAGATAAGTATTCGTGTCCGGTTCTTGGGATACGATATCAAAATAAATACGTCGGAATCTTTAAGTTCCGGCAATTTAGGGCATACCCCATAAGTGGAAGCGCCACCAGTTTTCACTCTCCGGCCAACTATGACGAAGGCAGAGCCAGCTTCACCGGAGATGCCTTCCAAGGCTGACGCAGCTGCTGCTCCCAAAAGGCCGAGCTTATGGTCCAGATCGCTTCTATTATTAGTATTTGCACCTATAGCAGTTGCTCTGCTTCTCTACCGAGTCGACGATTTCGATCCGGCGGCGTTTCCCGACGACCTCCTGTCACGGGAGGTGATAGCCGTGCCGAAGCGTAACAGTCGAATGCTCCAAGGGTCGGAAAAGATAGGACTTGGGCTTTTGCCGGGACCGGAAGACCTTGCTTATGATCCCGAATCGGGACTAATCTACACGGGTTGCGGTGATGGGTGGATCAAGCGAGTCACGGTCACTGAGTCGGCTGAGGATACGACGGTGGAGAGCTGGGTTTATGTTGGTGGGCATCCGCTCGGACTCGCTCTCGAACGCGATAAGCATCTCATCGTCGCCGAGTCTGACAAGGTTGGTAACTTTGAATCTAGTTTCTCTGCTATCTCTATCCGATAAACGGATATGCCATCCGTTCATCCAAGATCAGGGTCTCGTGACATGTATAGAAAGGGCTGTAAGCGAGCCGAGCCGATTTTCTTCAATTCGACTCGGACTTATAAACCTTGAACAAGGCTCAGGCTCAGACTCAGTTCTCGTTAAAAAAATTTGGGTTCAAGTTCAACTCGTAAAAAAGATTATATTAGTAAAAATATATTAATATTATAATCAATAATTATTATTTTAAAATATAATATATTAAGATATGTATTTAATATATAATATAACATATAGGAATATGATTAGGGTGCCAACGGGCCGACTTGCATCCCAATATAATCTTACTTATGTTAGTCCAAGTCTACATAATCAGACTTTCGGGCTCAAAGGTGTAAGCTAGAGCCCGTTCAACCCGACCCTACAAATTCATGAAATGGTTTACTTTTTAAAATTTTAAAACTATAAATTACAAAGGTATTTTATAAATACCTATAAAAAAATTAAAAGTTTTAAGATTTATAATATATTAATTTAGTTGATTAATAAAATGTTATTAATTATCAGAATATATATATAATATTTATAAATATACAATATAGAAAAATAGTAGTTACATGTAATGTATGTGTCGTGTCAGGCTGGGCTGAGTCAATCTAACGTAAACTTGAACTCAACTCGAGAAATCAATCCGACCTTAAATTTCAGTTTGGTTCAACCCTACGGCCCTTTACCCTTGCCCAAATCCACCCAATCATAAAGTCAGACTAATCAAACCGGGCAAGTCACTTGGCCCATTACTATCCTAGTATAATCTCGTATACAAACCAAGCCGAATCTATCCAAACTCAATTCAAACTCATTAAGATAATAAACTTTTTTTCGAACTCAAACTCAAACTCAGTTCACCAACCTAATTATAGAACTCAAACTCGGTTCGTTGACAGCCCTACGCATATACGGTAGTGAGAGCTAACCATCCAGTGGGTTCCACCTTGGCATACGTCTCGACGACGGTCTGATCTGTGTCAAGGATGAGTACTGACGTTGATTAGTGTTGTTATTATTATTATTATGTGCTACAGGGACTAATGAGGGTAACGAGAGGAGGACAGGTGGAACTGTTGACGGATGAAGCTGAAGGTTTGAAATTCAGACTAACGGACGGTGTCGATGTAGCAGATGACGGCATGATATATTTCACGGATGCGTCGTATAAGTATGCCTTAAAGGATCACATCTTTGACGCCTTGGAGGGTAGGCCCTACGGAAGATTCATGAGTTTCGACCCATCCACCAATCAGACCGAAGTGCTCGTTCGCGACCTCTACTTCGCTAATGGAGTTGCCGTTTCACCAGATCAGAGTTTCGTTGTCTTCTGTGAGACCGTACTGTAAGTTTCACTCGTGTAATCTTAACCAAAAAAAAAAAGGGTTCACTCGTGTGACTTTCCTCCGTACTTGTTTGGATACACGGCATATATAGTTCTGAACTGAATGAAACAAAAGAAAAGAAAATCTTGGATTAATGTTATCCTCCGTTTGGGCAATTTCTTAAAATTGCAGAAGAAGGTGTAGGAAATATTACATCAATGGAGAGAAGAAAGGATCCGTTGATAACTTCATCAGTAACCTGCCTGGTTTTCCCGACAATATTCGATATGACGGAGATGGCCACTATTGGATTGCATTCGCTTCTGTAAGTCTCTTTTTTTAAATCTTTGTCCCGATTTTTTAAGGGTACTTTTTTTTTTATTGTTCAGACTTGATATGAAGGATTAACCAACTCACATACCCATACGGTGAAGACGAGATTTGATCCCAAGACCTAGGGACAATCCCACCAAGCCCTTACACTAAACCAAGTGGCACCTTCTTTTTAGTAACGGTACTAGAACTTGCATTTTCCCATCATAACGGTCATAACGATCCTTGGCAGGCACATACGTTTATTTGGGATGCAACGTTCAGGTATCCTGTGATTCGGAAAGCTTTGGCTATGATGGAGAAGCTCGTTGGACGACCACACGTTGAAAGAGATGGCGGGGTATTGGCCGTTGATTTGGAGGGGAAAGCGTTAGCTCACTATTACGATCCAGGTCTCACGATGGTGACGAGTGGGGTCCAGATAGGGGACTATCTGTACTGCGGTGGGCTCATCAGGCCTTACATCACTCGACTGAACCTGAAACAGCATCCTGCGACACCGGTTTGAGCCACAAAGACTACTCTCATGTAGAATATCTTTTCCACAAGTGCATGCTATGCTATAGTTGTTGGACGATGATCCTAAAAAACGTTGTTTGGCTTTGTAGTTTCTCAAAACGTCTTCATCTGATCTATCTCATTGCCCCTTGTCAACGATTTTTTTTTTTTTTTTTGTCTTATTTCCCTTTTCAGCTCTGTTTGAATCACCGGAAAATAGTAAAAAGATTTTTTTTTTTTTAATTTTAAAAAATTTCATTGTTTGTTTCATCTAAAAATCATAAATTACAGAAAAATATTTTAATAAATTTTCAAAATATCTGAAAAAAAAAATTATTTTCCGTCATTACTCGTAACCTCTCTCGGCTGCTTTTTCTGAATTTTTTCCATCTTCATTAACAAAAAATTATAGGAAAAAAAAATTATTTATCTGTAAAATGTTTTACAGAATTGTATTTTCTTTATTTTCTGGATTTTTCCACAGTACAACAGAGCCTTCATTTAACTTCTTTTAGGAGATCAAGATTCACTTTTCCTGAAAATCTGAGAAAAAGTGTTCAAGCTAGAAAGTGAATAAGCAAAATTTAACCCAAACAAGTTGGCTCAACTGACAGGCTCTCCAACTCAGGAAGTGAAGGTCATGAGTTCAAGTCCCCGGGCCTACCTAATATATGGTCCTTATAAGTGGAGTCATGTATCCAGATTTACCCTATCCCCATTAAGTTGGGTCGGCGTTCCATGTCACAAAGAAAAGAAGAAAAAAAAGGGGCAAAATTTTCCTTCTCAAACATCTGAGAAGTATACACTCAAACCCCATTCGCTTCACAGCTAATATGGGATTTCTAAGTGACAATCTGAACCATAGCACAATCATACAATAAGTATCGGGAACTGCTGTTCTTGCCATTTGGGAAATGCAGACTTATCCAAACTCATGCAAACAGTGTCATGCTGCTGGACCACGCCGTTAAACATGCACTTCATTGCCCCTGAAGAAAAATGCAACAATACTATTTAATCCGTATTCTTGAAATGCAGTAAGGATAGGATGTTTGAACCCTAAAATAATCATATGTACATTAAGTCAAGGATTTACTCTGGCATCAATCATTCATGAAGTTTTTTTTTTAAAATAAAACAGTTGGGAAATTCGCGAGACCACTATGGCGAGGGTGAGAAATCTGGTAGCTTATGGTCTACTTCTAGCAAGGCAATAAAAGGTTTTTTTTTTTTTTTGGGTGACGTGGAACCCCCAACCCTACTTAGTGGGAACAGGGTAAACTCCGAATACATGACCCCACCCACAAGGACCATATATCAGGTAAGGCGGAGACTCGAACCTGGGACTTTCAGTACCTGAGAGGATGAAAATTACAAAGTTGATTATAGCAACTCAGAGCAATCGGAAACTATCTGTGGATCCTAGCTTCAAAGAAAATGGTTACTTGTATCACATTCCTCCTCTTCTTTTATAGACTACAGCCAGAAAAGACAGTTAAGATGATTATCCAAACCACCAGCTTGATGGCTTTCCTTGAGAGAGTGACAACTATGTGACTCTCACAAGAAACAATCAATCCAAGGTTAGGATTATTTGGTCACTCAAACTGTTTTTTGAGGAAGTAACACAAATAGTATACATACACACCAATTGGAGTGAATTATATAATGCAACCCAGAAGAGACCTCGTCACAGTTGAGAGAAAAATACATACCATGCGCACCAATAGGTTCCTTTATGCAACCGCATTCGGTCCACACTTCCACAGGCTGCAACAATCAAAACCATCATCAACTTTGACCATTATAAATGTGAAGTTGTAAACTAATTATTTAAACATGCACAATTACCACAAAAATAAACCATAAAAATATGGAACATCAGCGAGGATAGCTCTCCTACCGGCTACCTTGAAGCATCTAACATCTTCAGGATTATGAAACATATATCCCACTGCTGCTTTTAATTTTGATACACGTTGATGATACCTGCATCAGCAAATGCTCCAGTTTAAGCAATGAGTAAATGCACTTGACGAAAGGGTCCATATATTCCTCCTCTTTTTTTTAATCAACGATTCTAAGAGAATTCACTATAAAATGCACTTGATGAATGACTCTCACTACCAACTATAAGAATTTTACCGGCGGTTGTCGACCGCCGGTAATGCATTATAAAACCGCCTCTATTTACAACGGTATAAAAAGAAGATACAATGGCAGCCAGCCACCGCATGTACAACTGGTAAGGCATGCGCCCATTCAAACCAATCTCAGGCGATTTAGTTGCTGCCCCTATAAGTCTCAAACCAATCTCAGGCGGTTTAGTGGCTGCCCTTATAAGTCTCAGGCGGTTTATTGTCTTCCCCTAGTTGTTTGATATATATATATATATATATATTATTATTATTTTTAAATTTTTTATTATTTTTTATATTTTAAAAATATTTTATAATGCATTCGATTGTAGTTGGGATGTAAATGTCATTTAAACAAAAAAGTTGATTCACAACCATTCTTGTTCTTCCCTCTGACTGAAATAATCACGATTAAAAGTTACAGTGAACAACTGGAAATCAAAAGCCTTACTGGTGAGGGCTTGAAAGATTTGCATCTATAATGGTCTGCCAATACGAATTTCCATAGAAATGTGCCCAGCAGATTCTTCAAAATTATCCTTTTCATCATATCTGTGAAATTTGGAAATCAAAAGCCTTAAGTGTGGGTGATTCCATAGAAACGTGCCCAGCACAAGCAAGAATATCATCCATTTCCTTCTTTGCTTCTGCACTTAAAGATTTGACATTAGAATACCCCACTAATTTCTGGACAAGGGTAAGAACCTGCATCAGAAAATACGCACTTTAAGTCTCAATATCAACAACAATACTGAAACAAAAATACAATAGTAATATTCAATTACTAGATAGATAAAATAGAATAAAAAGTAGTTACAATGTTTAAGCAGACACCATGCCCTACATGAATAGAAAGGAAGCAGCAACTCCTCGCTTAGAGGGATGTCTTCTACATCACACTGAAATTTAGTATCTTATTCAGTTTGCTATTTGGGCATTATGACAGGGAAACTTTGGAACCCATACCCAACAGTGATAGAACCTGGTAAAAAGCTAATTGAAATATCTGGAAATGGTTTTCAGGGTTGGATAGTAAAAATTAGTAGAAGAAATGAAAACTAAAGGCATTGTGAAAGAGAAACACAAAGCCATCCAGATACTGCTTTGAACCTGCACAAAAGTTAGGTTTGATCATATGTGTGCTGCTGAATCAATAATCTAAACATCTCATTACAATCTAAACAATCCAACATGCATCAACTAGAGTTGAGCATATGGTTGAGAAATTAGTTGGGATGGGTTAGGGTTAGACAACTTGGTTGAAGCCTTGAAGGTTGGCTTGGGTTCGGCCATGAACCAACTGGTTTGGCTTCTAGATCAGGCTTGGGTTTGCCACTAGCTCAACGGGATCCACAGAATTGTAACCTTACTAGGCTGTATTGTATTCCTAAAACCCAATACTTTGATAACTATAGCAGGAGAGAGAGCGAGACATCTTTAGCAAATATAATGTGATTAAAATTGGTTTTTCTCCACTTTAAAACCCAACAAAATCCTGATTGAGGCCATATATAGCATTGTCAAGATAATTCCAGTTTTTTTTTTTTTCCTCAAACATTAAATTCCAAGGGGATGAAAGCTTTCATATTCAAATGGGGAATTCCATGCATTACAGAAGATAACAGTTGCCTTTGTCTAATCCAAAATAAAGGAAATAAGATATGAAAGCTAGGTTTTAACTACAGTGATTTGAGAGATAAAATCAAAAGGTTAAACAACTTGTAGTAATTCTAATGTAATTCATACAGTAATATGTGCCTATGCACACATGTAAAGTACAGATCTTCTCACTAATGATTGCCCTTTTCATTCAAAGAGTCAAGCCCAAATGAAGAAATGCAGAAAAGAGATTATAAGAGCTAATGGAGGTCAGTTTCTCCCTAAGACAAAGAGGTAGATTCCAGTTCAACAACCAAATTTACCTGAACATAGTAATCTTTCCAAACCCTCCTAGCAATCTGATTGATCAGATTCAACAACCCTCCTAGTCTCTGCACACACACACATACACACACGTTTAAGAAAAATCAAACCCTTTATTTCTCATGAGGATTGAAACAAATCAAAACAAAACCAGGGAATGTAATTGATTGATCAGATTCAACACAATAAATAACTAAATACCTAAAATAACTATGTTGCTGGTGGCTACGAATTGTTGGAGAGTCCTGTTGTTGTTTTAGAACCACTAAACAGTGAGCAATTCTAAAACACAAATTATAACTCGCAAGTGCACGAATCGGATATAGCGAGGGATATGCAAGTACGAGGTCGATCCCAGGAGGACTAGTCTACTTAACTCCAAACTACCTATTTTACCACTATTCGCCAAAGGAAGGGAAAAAGAACAAAGATTCAAGCACTGGTTGATTTAAACTAAGAATTAACTAAATAAACTATAACTAAATCTAAAGATGTTAGCAACAAAATCACCGAGTATTGAAAACCAAGGGAAAAGGAAACTAGGGCTAACGAATTCACCACTAAACAATTACCCTAATGTATTTCCAATTATCAATGTTTACACTACCGTATTTCAATTAAAGATCTCCGTACATAACAAGTTATGCCAAGTTCTTCTAAAGTATGAATCAACCCTTATTGGTCCCGGAAAAGATTCGTATGGTTCTGCTATACCTACAATCCTTATTGGTCTCGGAAAAGTAAGCATGCAAACTCCCCATTAAGATCTAAAGAACTAGGAAATCATATGGAAAGAGACATCTACTCATACAAGCATTGCATCTCAAATCCACGATCTAGCATTCTCAAACATAGTCAAATGTTATTTGGTACAAATGAAAATTATTGGCTCATTGGTCAAGCTACATAATTTCCTACCACTTCCACAAACAAAACCCTAGCCTTATTAGACGTAGCCAAGGGTTATGCAGATGGACGAAATAAGCTTGGAGAATGCAGATTTAATTAAGAAATATGGAATACACAACATCAATAATCTAAAGTATAAGAGAGCAGCATGTTTAGAGTTTCATTTAGCCCTAATTATGAATTTAGCTACACATAAATGGAATAACAAAAAAAAACATAGTGAAAGAAAAAGAGAAGATGATCAAACTAGAATAAATAGAACGGCGATACGACGATCCCGAGCTTGAGTGTCGATTCTTTCTTCTCCTTCCACTTTCCTTCGTTTTTCTCGTTCTGCCAAAAATCGTCTCTCCTCCTCTCTTTTTTAGTCTCGTTCTCCCCCTTTCCCTTTTAAATCTCGTTTTGCCCCTATTTTTTGTAAATCTCACTTTTGCCCATTCCTTTGTAAATCTCACCTTTGCCCCTTTGATGGAGATGTTTCTTCTCTTTTATTAGGGTGAGATGATGGATGAGGGAAAGATGGACAGTTGGGATTGGAGCAGCCGAATGTGAGAGAGAGAGAGAGAGAGAGAGAGAGATTGAGTGGAGTCCACGACTTTTGTTGATTGAACCATGCTAGCCAATGGGGGTGCGCCTTATGTCTCTTACGATTAATCTGTTCTTGACACGTGGCCCTTAATCTTCATTTCTCTTCTGCTCTTTAATTTTCTAATCGAATGCGGGTCCCACTCAAGCTCCTTAAGCCATTTTAACCCTGGTTTTCGCGCCAAATCGCTCCATGCCTGCAACGTGACAAAAATTAATTAAAATATGTTATTTAATCATTATTAAAACTAATAAAACTTAAATTAAGGTGCAAAATATATGATAATCTGAGGATTATCAAGTCCCTACTAAGAATTGGAATTTAATCATATTATTAATAAAAACATAAAAAATAACCCACCCATTACTTGGCCAGCTAGAAAACTATAGAACATGCTCTTAAGATCTGACATCTCAACATCACGCCGAGATGCGTCCTCCCTCAGGGATTGCATTGCCTCATCCCACCGAGCCACCTCCTCCCTTAGGGATTTCACTTCCTCAGTCACCAAGTTCGTGCCCCCGGATTGGCTAGAAGACGACCCCATAGTTTAGTAGGGATCGAGCCCAACCCACAACTACGGACACACCCATGTCTCTCAGGTCGAGCACAAATCAATGTCGCACGCATTTGAAATGTCTCATTCCTCGATGCATCATAAGTGGCTACTCCAAATCCCCATAATTCTTTTAACTCATCAATTAATGGCCTAAAGTAAACGTTAATGTCATTTCCAAGGCCTGAAGGACCGGGGATGAGCAATGACAACATAATGTTGGGTTGCTTCATGCACATCCACGGTGGCAAGTTGTATGGAATTAAAACCACCGGCCATATACTATGAGCAATGCTCATTGTCCTAAATGGGTTGAAGCTGTCACTCGCCTACCCAAGTCGATCATTGCGAGGGTCCGATGCGAACAACGGGTTGGTTGTGTCAAAATGTTTCCACACTATGGAATCAGCAAGATGCCTTGACCCCCCATCCTTAGTTCTGCCCTCATCATGCCATCTCATGTTAGAAGCCATTTTTGAAGACATAAACAACCTCTATAGCCTTGGTTTTAACGAGAAGTAACACAAAATCTTTACCGACTTTTTCTTCTTGCATTGTGTGTTATCCTGGTATCTCTTCCATCTTGAAGTACCACAAACGTCACAGGATTGCTTGTCTACAGAGTCCTTCCAATACAACATGCAATCATTGGGGCATGCATCAATCTTGTCGTAATTGAGACCCAATTTTGATATGATCTTTTTGGTTTGATAGAAATTATCCTGCAAAGTCAACCTCTTAGGGAGTACCTCTATCAACAAGTCTAGTAACAAGGTGAATGACTTGTTGCTCCAACCATTAAGACATTTAATATGAAATAACTTCACAATAAATGATAGCTTCATGTGACTCTTACATCCTAGGTACAACGCTTGCTCTGCTTCTCTTATCAGTTTTAAGAATCTATCAGCTTCTGCATCACTCTTTCCCGTGTCGGACCATCCGAATCTATATTTGGGTTTGGTATGCCAAAGGCATCATGCAACAATGCTCCCATTTCGTCACCCATTTCATGTCCCTTGGCTCCATCATTATCAGATATATTTTCGTAAGACATTGAATATGCTTCATCCTCACCATGAAAAAACCATGTTTTGTAATTTTTATCAAATCCATCGCATATCATATGATCGTATGCTGTTAATCTATCATGATACAAGACATTGTTGCAATTTGGACATGGACACTTCAACCTCCCATCCATTGTAGCCCCACGACTGAATGCAAACTCGATGAACTTATATACCCCTTCATTGTATTCCTGGCTTTCCCTAAATTATCGAAAAATACACGCACAATAATTAGCATCATCATATGAACCTGATGAAGGAAGATGATTTGGAAATGGAAATATTGAATACTACTAATTAAGGTACCTTGGCATCCTAATCCAACTCTTATCCATAATGAGAAGACGGAGAATTTGTAGTCGTGTAAATCTGTTGAATAGAATGGTAAGAGTACGAAGAAAAGAATAGCATAATTATGAACTGAGGACACCACACTAGAAAGGGTTGAAAAAGAATAGCATAATGTGAGATTGACATTATTCTACTTTGTGCTGCCCTGCTTACACCAAAATCTCATATCACCCTGTTCTCTTTGTTATTGTTAGTTCAACTAGTTACAACCTCCCCCGTGGAAGAGGTAGACAGACAAGCTCTTTTAAGAAGACAACAAATACCAACATGGTTTTGAAAACAAGCCAAAAAAATCAAATATTCCAATTGGTGAAGGCTTGGGGAAACTGATTCGTAGTTAAAAAGCCTTTGTGATAGGCTATGGTATGCACAATGCATGGACATTAGAAATGCAAGTAGGGTTTATTTGATCCCATTTTATGAGCATTCAGTGCTTGTTTCATAACAGGATTATGGACTGTCTGAACCCAAAAACTGTGAACTAATTTTCTTTCAGATACACACTTGCAACCAAAAAATATAAAACTAGAAACATAATCCATGAAGATATGAACCATAAAATAAAAATAAAATAAAAAAACAGCCTAATTAAAAGACCATTTCATGCCTGGATTCTTTTGAGTAACAAGGTAACTTCATCATATCATTAAAATCCAGCTCGAACAATAATTAATGGATAACACAAAACAGTAACAAAACCCCTAAAGAAAGAAAGAAAGAAAAAAAAAAAAGAGGGGAAATAAAAAAAATGAAACACAAAGTAAGCCTATAATGCATTATGGTTTAACATTGATTGCAAATATCATAGCTATATAAGCTAAATTGGTGATATATAGGAATGACGTTTGGACTAAATAACCAAAGTATAATTTTTCCCAAATTAAAGGATAAATTATATTCACAATCCCTTGCATAATGACAAGAAGTATGACCTTACTGGATATGATTGAATACAACAAATGCAATCCAACAAAAAAATATTGGTTGCACTGACTACATTTGTTCATTTCAGCAGAGTACTTGCAGAAAATGAGAAAGTAAGGGCTGTCTCTTAAGAGAAAGCGTTCTCTTAAGCTTTTTGACTATAATGGGAATTGGGGAGTGCTTGCCAGTTGCCAATGGGGTTTGACTGTCTCTTAAGAGAAATCTTTTTCCAAATTACATTCCCACAAGAATTATTGAACAGATCAGCATTCAGATAGATGCAAATCTAACAGAAACAGTGAATGAGATAAGATATCAATTTTTTTTTTTTTTTGTCTAAAGTTTCAACCCAGAAGAACCGGACACATGCAAGGACGGGTTTCATCAGTTGTTAGTCAAATTCTCAAACTGGGTATCAAAATACTGCAAACACATCTACAATGCATGTGAAAAAGAATCAACTCTTCATCCAAACATGCACATGCAAGCACATTCATGTCTAGATTATCTCATCTTTGAGACATAATTCAAAAATCTATGAAGTTTTAGAAAATCTACCCTAGCACGTATTTATACTTTGAGACATAATTCAAAAAAGCCTATGTTCCAAAATTGAAAAATACATACAAAAATTACATACATATGAATAAAGGTTTTCCTAATGATCTATAAAAAAGGGAAAAAAAATGAGAAAAAGAATATAGAAAACAAATAACTACCCCCATGAAAAACTGTACAGCTCACCTTAAAAAAATGCAAGTAGTATGATAGCATTACACATATGGGAATCAGGCAAATACATTTAGCCAATGAAGAGAGAAAAAATATCTCAATAAGATAAGCTGTTGTATGAACCATTGCTAGTAGTGGTTAGCTTGGTTTATTTGACAAAACAGCAAGATTAGAATCCGATCGAGCTTTCTTTGATCCAACAGATTATAACACTTGTTTTTTATTTCAAATATAAGATTAAAAGAAAAGAATCCTAAAACAAAAAAAACAAAAAAAAAAATCAAAATACAACAACATGATAGACAGATAAAGAAATGTTAGTGAGAGCACTAAAGTGAGGCCTTCTGCCCATCAGTTGGTCTCTTGGCTAAAGCATCAAACAGAGTTGTTCTTGAAGCTTTATTAAATGCTAGATTTTAGCTAGAATCACCAGGATAATTGTTATTAGAAGTTCTATTTCCCTACAAGGAGAGGGATTTAAATGAACCAAAAAAAGGAAATCTCATATGGGAAGAGCAACAATGTTGCACCGCTCAAAAACCCTGTTATTTCTTTCTCTCCAAATACACCAGCAAAAGCAAAGAATAGCACAATCATTAAAACAGAAGAAAATACTATTTGGGTAGTTATAGTGTATGATATAATGGGAAAATATGATGTCTTATATAACATACCATGTGCATGTCTTATATAGTGTATGCACATGATAATCTAGATTATCATAAAATAGAATTCCTTGGGACGGAAACAGCCAACCAAATCAAAAATAGTGAAAGCAAAGACAGAAGAAAAGGGAGCTTCAAATTCATAGACTCTCGTGGAAAGACAACAAAATCCAATTCAAGCAGGTATAGTTGTCCCAGCAATAGCAAAGTTATGCAACCAACCAAAAACAGAGTCAGAATAATTTGACTCCCTGTCTGCTCTCTCAAAACCAAAATGGACTCCCTGTCTGCTCTCTCAAACCAAACTAAAAAAAAAAAGGTTAGCCAATTAAGAAACTTGAAGGATGTCTAGTAGAAATTACAGAAATCACATTTGAATGCATGATCCAAATCTATCATCAACTTATTGAAAGCAAAAGCACAGATCCAAAGTTCAAACCCTAGAAATTACAGAAAATCAATTATCAAACACTTCAAATGAAGATAAAATCACCGCAGCATCACGCATCGTCAAATTCAAAATATCCATAAGATTACCAAAAGATGAAGAAGAAGAAGACCTGATTAAATCGAAGTAGATCAACCGATTAGAGCAGATCTGATGCTTTTCATGAAGAAAGAAGGCAGATCCAAATCCGAACTCAGAGAGCTCATCACTCAGATGTTCATCCACTTAGTTTAAAACTGCCTAGGCTTAGCTTAACTTCTCATCACAATGGACGAGAACGAATAGAAGATTCGATTGAGAGGTTAATACGAAATAAAAGAGAATGACGTAGAAGAAAATTGAAGTGTTCTTACCCCATGATTGCAGTACGAAGAAGATCCTCGATGGAAGTGAATAAGCTTCGAAGTCACTGGTCGCCGAAAGAAAAAAATCCTAACCCTAACAATGTAGTACAAGTATTGAATAAAAGTAGGGAGAAGGGTTTGTAGCAATGTAGAGGAAGGGTCTGGAGGCGGGAGGGTTTTGCAAGAGAAGAGCAGGATTTGGCGGGACGGTTTTGCAAGAGAAGAGGAAGGGTTATGTCGCGGGAAT
The DNA here is from genome assembly GCA_031762675.1 of Pachysandra terminalis. Classification (NCBI taxonomy): domain Eukaryota; kingdom Viridiplantae; phylum Streptophyta; class Magnoliopsida; order Buxales; family Buxaceae; genus Pachysandra; species Pachysandra terminalis. The sequence goes on from JAUPMG010000004.1 coordinate 18,487,235, forward strand.
AGAATATCTTTGTACAGGCAGTCTAACCCGATCGCCTGTATAATCTGGTTTGACAGGCGATTTGGGTCGACCGCCCCTAAATGGTCACCACTATAACCCACTTTTTTTGGCAGTGTCTTAAGAGGATTTCCATACAAGATTGCAGATGTGAATTGGGAATCCATGTGAGAAACTGGAAAAAATGGCCTACGATACACAGTTCTATTCATCTAACAGATAAGAGCTTAGACACCGTACTTGAAACTTGAAACTGAAGAAGCAGTATTTTCCAATAAAAGATGGGAACTCCATAATTACACTTAGAAGACTGGCCTCGGCACCCAAGAACTATTCACCATAATATGTGATTTTTGACATAGACATATCAAAACTTAGGAGTGAAAAGTTACAGACTAACATCCATACCTTTAGCCATTGTTCTCATCCAACACAAGCACTACCAGTAATCCGCACATGAACAAAAGCCGTCCTTGAAATGATGGAACCGCTTAGTATCTCTCAAGATGATCTCTCTATCCATCACCTTTGACACGAACTTGATTGCCAGGTGGCAATCACCGCACACTCTGATGTTCTTCTTGATGCGAATAGTAGATCCTACATGTGCATCGAGAAGTGCAAAGGCTAGAGCAAGCTTCTCACTGTGGCGCTGTAACTTCTCTTCCCTCTCCTGCTCATCCACAAACAGAAGCACATGGCTAGTGCCTGGGACATACCCAGCTTCCTTGATCTTTCGACTTATTTTCTCCCACATCCTACAGATTTCCTCCCTTTGTGGGTGAGCATCATCATTGGCCACAAAGATGTGGACTGTATTCTCGATCTCCGCCCAACTACAAGCAGGTTGCTTCTTCACCCCACTGTCTTTCATCATTTTCCTCACTTTTGCAGCATCACTCCATCTACCAGCAGATGCATAGATGTTAGAAAGCAACACATGGGGCCCTGAATCATGGGGGTCAAGCTCAAAAATACGTTCTGCTGCATATGTTCCCAATTCCATATTCCTATGCATCCTACAAGCTCCAAGCAAAGCTCCCCAGATAGCCGGAGTGGGTTCTATCGGCATCTCTCTTATGAACCTCTCAGCTTGATTAAGAAGCCCTGCTCAACCTAGAAGATCAACAATCGTCACATAATGATCAACCAATGCTCCTATATTGGACTTCTTCATCAATTCAAAATAATACAGTCCATCATTCAATAGCCCACCGTGGCTACAAGCAGTAAGAACACATAAGAAGCTTATCTCATTCGGTTCAATTCCAATACTTTGCATTTCTTCAAACAGGTCAACTGTTTCCTTCCCGAGCCCATGCTTAGCACAACCAGTAAGCATTGAATTCCAAGATACAATATCTCTGTTTTCCAACCTATTAAAGACTTTCCTTGCATCCTCGATGCTACCCGATTTTGCATACATGTCAAGTAGAGTGTTGCCAACAAATGCAACAAGCCTTTCACCTGATTTTATCAAATGGGCATGGACCCATTTGCCTTGCTCTAGAGCTCCTATGCTAGCACAACCACCAAAAAGACTAGAATATGTGAAATGGGTAGGTCTAAAATCCTG
>JAUPMG010000004.1:18492190-18503085 GCA_031762675.1 Pachysandra terminalis
TATCCATTCTTATTAAATTATTATCTTATTCTAAGATTTTCAAGTTAGTACTTTTATGATTTGTTCAGGTTGTTACAATTCCTTTCGAAGTAAAGTGAGAGGAAGTTTTGCAAAGTCCGTACGAAACCTATCTTCAGGAAATATTTCTGAAGATGACATGAATTCGACTTCTAAAGCTCTTTCCACTGGGGATTTGCTTTTAAAAGTTAAATTCTATTTAAAATATATCTCGAAGTCAATTTCTAGGGATGAATAAGAGTGACTTCGAGTCTTACTTTGTAATTCGGATGCATAAAAGAATGCATTTGAGGGGGTAAACCCAAATTCTTGTCCTTTGGAAGGAACAAAATCAATTTTTTTGAGGGTGACAGGCCCTTAGTCCTTTGATGGTGACTAATCCTTGACGAATTGACCATCTCATAGTAGTTAGTCTCGAATTCACTTTAGTAGGAGAAAAAATACATCCTTCGAGTTGACCATTTGAAGGTGGTTAGCCTTCGAATTCACCATTTGGAAGTAGTTGGCCTTCGAATTCACCATCTGGAGGTGGTTGGCATTGAGTTTGCTTTTGAATTTGCCTCAACAAGAGGAAATATACCTACTTCGTGATCCTTTCAAGAAAAAAAATATTATAATGGTCCTTTGAAGTCTATGTATATGATCTAAGAATGACTTTTCAGTTAGAAGGCATAAAAATTCCTTTGAAGATTTTTCTTCAAGCGAATTACCTTTGAAACATAAAGATAAAGCAATAAAAACACTCAAAGTTTCTTCTAGAGATTGAGTAGATGTGACTTCAAGGTTTTATCTGAAGTTTCATATGTTTGAGAAGTCCATTAGGGATAACATACTCATGTATCTGTCATTCGAGAGAAATTAGGTCCTTTAAAAAGAATGTAAAAATCTTTAATCCTTTGGTCATTCAGAAGACAGTGTCATAGGAATACAAATCTTCATCTTTTTGAACATTCTAAAGAAAGCTAGTTCGTGTTTGTTTGGTTTTGGGACACGTGGTGTTCCCTTATAAGTTGAAATTCGAAAAATGTTACTTTTCCAAGAAGGTTTTCTTTTTGGTAATAAGTACTGTCAGATAACTCAGAACCGGTTTAAATTTCATATTTTTATCAAATGGTTTAATCAACATGTAATGATTATTGACAACTGGCACGTGAGAGACAACTGTTATTGTAGTTAACTGCTTTATTGAATGATAGCTATACCAATGTAAAACTGTAAACATGTACGCACGCTCTACATTGCACCACGTGTTTAGGATTAAGTAGACCGACTGATCACCTTTTAATTGTTTTAATCTTTTGCACGAAGATTATCTGATCTCAATCCTGTTCTTACGTCACAGGCAACACACAAAAATTTAGGAGCAGCTCATCCATACGACCACAAATTTATCCAAAACTAATAAAATAACAATCTCCCGGGACTCAACCCCAAAGTCATCTCCACTCCTCCAACAAACGTCTCTCTGGAAGAAGAAGATCATGCTTATTCTGCCTCCTCCACCTCCTCTCACTCGTTTCCCATCTACTCCTCAGCCTCTTTCACCAATTCTCCGCCATCACCTCTTTGCATCACCACTTTCCGCCACCAGCTCCACCACCGCTACCACGACCACTTCCGCCACTACCTCCTTCTCCTCGAACCCACCCGACGACCTCACTACCCTTCATAACCGTCGCTACGATTTCACCTCACTCCTCCAATTTCTCTCTAACTCTACCACCACCGTTAACTCCGACTCTGACACCGATTCTCCGACGCTTCTCGATCCCTTCGAGCTCCGTCTCGCCGAGACCTACCGTGTGGTCCCCGCTCCGGTCTGGCACTCCCTCCTAAAGTCCCTTGCTTCATCTGAGCAGACTCTCGGAACCGCCTATGCCGTTGTTTCATGGCTTCAGAAGCACAATCTCTGCTTCTCTTACGAGCTTCTCTATTCGATTCTCATTCATGCACTTGGTCGTTCCGAGAAGCTATACGAGGCGTTCTTGCTCTCTCAACGCCAAACCCTAACCCCTTTAACTTACAATGCCCTAATTGGCGCCTGTGCCCGCAACGACGACCTGGAAAAAGCCCTAAATTTAATGGCTCGGATGCGGCGTGACGGTTATCAATCCGATTTCGTAAACTACAGTCTCATAATTCACTCGCTAACACGTACTAACAAGGTGGATTCCTCGGTATTGCAGAAGCTTTACTGTGAAATGGAGTCTGATAAGATCGAGCTCGACGGCCAGCTTTTGAACGACCTCATTGTTGCATTCGCCAAGGCTGGCGATCCTAACAGGGCAATGCTCTTTCTGGCTATGGTTCAGGGCCAGGGTTTGAGTCCGAAGACCGCAACTCTTGTCACGGTTATCTCCGCCCTGGGGAATTCTGGTCGAACTGTCGAAGCCGAAGCAGTATTCGAAGAGATGAAGGAAGGAGGTTTGGTGCCAAGAACACGGGCTTACAATGCTCTTCTTAAAGGATACGTGAAGACGGGTTCTTTGAGGGATGCCGAATCGATTGTCTCGGAGATGGAGAGAAGCGGGTTATCGCCAGACGAGCATACGTACAGCCTTCTTATCGATGCATATGCGAATGCTGGCCGGTGGGAGAGCGCGAGGATTGTGTTGAAAGAAATGGAAGCAAGCAATGTGCCGCCGAATTCGTATGTATTCAGTAGGATACTGGCGAGTTATCGGGATAGAGGGGATTGGCAAAAATCGTTTTTGGTTCTGAAGGAGATGAAGAACAGCGGGGTACGCCCTGATCGGCATTTCTATAACGTTATGATTGATACATTTGGGAAGTATAACTGTCTTGAACACTCAATGGCCACATTTGAGAAGATGAAATCAGAAGGAATTCAGCCTGATACAGTTACTTGGAACACACTAATTGATTGCCATTGTAAGTCGGGACGCCATGATAGAGCGGAGGAGATGTTTGAGGCAATGCAGGAGAGCGGGTGCTTGCCGTGCACCACGACGTACAATATCATGATCAATTCTTTTGGGGAGCAGGAGAAATGGGAGGAGGTGAAGGGCTTGCTGGGGAAGATGCAGAGTCAAGGGTTGTTGCCCAATGTGGTCACATATACTACACTTGTTGATATATATGGGCAATCGGGGAGGTTTAATGATGCAATCGAATGCTTGGATGTCATGAAGTCTGGAGGGTTGAAGCCATCCTCAACCATGTATAATGCCTTGATTAATGCATATGCGCAAAGGGTATGTTTTGGACCCTCAATAACTTCTCTAACTAGATGATTTCTGATTTTTGTTTCTCTTTAAAATCATCTATGTGATTTCTTAACCAATATTTCTCTTTACAATCATCATAGAAAGGGATATTTACCAATGTATTTGTTTAGACATGACATTATTTTGCCAATATAAACTGTTTTACTTGCACGAACCTATTTTTTCTTTGTCTAGATGGAATCATGGCTGAATTTTGATTTTTTTTCCCTATTTTTGGATATATAAGACGTGCTCAAACTAGAAGTTATTTTTTACTTTTTTGCGCAATATAGGTGCTGTATCTAAATTATTGACATTGTGTGAAGCAGATATCTATGCAACAATTTGATGATACAACCATTAAAAAGAAATTCCAATATGTTAAAACTACTTGTTTGATGGGCTATGATCCCAAGATTGCACTGACTTTGATACCTAACCCTTGGTTAGGGGTGTACTTTAGGGCAGTGCGTGCTGGCCCGGCATGGCCCGATTAGTTATCAGGCCCTGCCATGCTGTGCCTAATTTTTGGGCCCCAGGCCCGGGGCACGATAATTATCGTGCTGGGCCGTGGGGCTTCATGCTTTGCCTATAAATTGGGCAAAATTTGAATCGTGCTGGGCCATGCCACGAGCTTGGGAACCCAGGCCCAGCACGGCACATACCTCTGGGTTCATACCTGAGCATGGCACTACACGTGTCATGCTGTGCCCAGGCAGGCGCACAGCGTGCCGGGCACATGCAGTCCGGCCCAAATGTACATCCCTACCTCTGGTCAGGTTTGCTCATTCATGTCGAACTTCTCACGGTGGCCGGAGAAAGATATGTAAAATCACTATCGTTGCTGGTGAAATACACCTGTCTACATTTCTTATCTGCTTATGGTTTTATAACCTTTAAGATTTAGGATGTTCTTGGTTCAATGAGGTGTATTGTTTTGTAAGATACTTTTGCAAGGAAAAAAGAATCATAATTCAATTTATTTATTTAGAATGCAAACCATTTACATTTCATTTTAACCTTTGACAGGGACTGTCTGACCAAGCGATAAATGCATTTAGGGTCATGAGAGCAGATGGACTAAAGCCCAGTGTTTTAGTTCTCAATTCATTAATCAATGCGTTTGGTGAGGATAGAAGGGATGCTGAAGCTTTTACTGTATTGCAGTATATAAAGGAAAATGTATGTTGTTGAGTCATATTCTCTTAGAATTATGTATTTCTTTGTTAATCCTTTTTTTTTTTTTTGGATATTAAGTCGTTTTACTAACCTCTACATTTTACAACTTTAGAACTTGAAGCCGGATGTTGTTACATATACTACCCTTATGAAAGCTCTTATCCGTGTTGAGAAGTTTGAAAAGGTAAATTCCTACAATCTCCTGCTAAATTTGAAGTTCAAATATAAAGAATCTCGAATGACCAAAGAGAATTCTGTTTCTAGATTTAAGTTTTACAGTTACTGTTGTTTTTAGTCAGTATGAGTCAACTGACTTTTATTTATCCTTGCTTGAATGATCTAGCTATTCATATTCTTCTTATATCCTTCTCCCTATTCTAGTTTGCATATGTTACTTCATTTATCATGTTACATATCTTATCTTGTTTGTTGTTTCAAGTAAAAACATTAAGTAGTGCTTTAAAATCTGATGTCTTCTGGTGAAGTGGACATTGATAATTATCTGTGCTGAAGTACTTATCAACCATCAAATAATCACAAATCTTAAGAAAATGAGAATAAATTACATTTTATGTTCATTAGATGATCATGAGCCTTATGTGAAGATCATATTAACTTCCAAAATCCTTTTTGTATCATCTTAAATTATATCTAATTCACGGTGAGAAAGTTTCGAAGGAATGAAATCTGTTAGAATTGTAACTTCTGTTGCAATTTCCTGTCTGAAGGTTTTCTTTGAAGCACTTTTACCGACACAGTTTCAACCCTTGGATCCTATCATTCGAATCACCTAATGTGCCAGTTATGACCTGACCAAATATGGTTATGTATATGAGATTATAGTGAGATTGTGATCAGGTTTACCTGATTTTGTTTTTTTTTTTTTTAATTTTCTTATAATAAAATATATTCTTTTCTTCTGTGGATACCTTATCATTTTGTATAATGCCTTCTCCCAATCATTTGGGGTCCTCAACACCAATGTTATTATGCCATTCCAGCCTATATCACGAGTATATTTGGTAAGATCTTTACACGTCAGATTTTGTTTTTTCCCCAAACTACTTGCACATTGTCTTTTCCCATTTTCTTACCCTTTTGGAGCTTTCATCATTTCTTACTCCTCATTGGCATGCCTGAATCATCTCAATTGGCACTCTTTTAGTTTTATTCTCTGTTGGAATTTCTCCAAGATTCCATTCATTGATCTTAACTTCCTCATCTCCTCTGCACCCACCTATGAATTTGTAGCTTCTTGTTCTAGACATGTATCGTCTTGCAATCCTCCTAGAACATCCTTTTCTTTTAATTTCACTGATGCTTTAGTCACTTAATTCCCAAACATCTCTACTTATCCCACCTAGCTCTTAGTCTGTGGACAAAATTACCCTCTTCCCTGGCGACCGAATAATTGAACTGAGGGATCAAAAATAGTCACTTTGAGTTCTAGCATTAGTCCTCACTATTGCCTATACCCAATTTACCTATATATCTCAGTTCTATTTACCTTAAAACTATCCAAGGAATCCCTCCATGATTTTAACTGTGGATTAGCGGGCCCCTGTTAAATGATCAACTAATATACTTGGTCATCTACAAATAACATATTCTGTGAAGTCTCTCTTGAATTTGCACTATCAATCCATCCTTTACTGTTTATATACTGGAATTTGATGGAATGATGAAATAGAATTCATGATATCAAGCAGAACTGGTTGGGGAAGTCATCATGGATTGATTAGAAATTGAACCCATCCTTTCAAGGCAATACAAAAGAAATAGATTTACCTATAACTTGGTGGGATAAATTTTAAATATATATGTTCTTCTCCTACATGTGCTTACTCTTACCTAATTTAGCATCTTTACATTACAAAGATTCACTGATAGGATTGCTTGGTTACCCCAGGTTCCAGCTGTGTACGAAGAAATGATTTTATCCGGGTGTACTCCTGATCGGAAAGCTAGAGCAATGCTGCGTTCTGCGCTGAGATACATGAAGCATTCACTGAACTCATAAAGCCAAGAAGACACAAAGAAATCCGGTAGAAGCAAATTGTGTGCGCTTTAGCCTATGTGTTCCGAGTTACAGAATGTATGATTCTTTAAGGTTAGTAGCCCATTCCAACACGACCTACAAACATTCTGTCTGTCTCTTGAAAAAATCTTTCTTTTAATTATTTGCAGCAATTGTTAAGACTCCCATTGAGTCATTTGTGTACACAGACAAAACAATTGGATGTTAAAGATGACAATGCTTACTGAGATGAATAACCGGAGCGAGTTATGCCGAAAGTCGTCCAAATACAGACTGGGATTCCCCTCTCAAGTTTTGTTATATGTATTTTATCCGTATATATCGGTGTCCATACATGTATCCCAGGATTCATCTGTGCTCATCATCATTAATTTTGTTGTATCATATAATGCAAAAATAGAATAGAAATGCTGATTCATTTCTTCTTGTCTTGTACAATGGAGATGCTGGAAAAAAAACAATGGCATCTTCCACATGGATTGTTGGACAGACATGGGCTTTCTATTTCGTCTCTTGTAATGAACTCAAAATTTAGAACATTTTGATACTTGTCATAAATTTGATATAAAGAAACTAGTGTATATACTACGTGCTCAATATAGACAATTTTTATGGCATTGCAGCTAAGGAATGGCAACGGGCTCGGACCGGACCGGGATAATCTAACATAAATCTGAATCCAACCTAAAAAATCAACGGGGCCTTAAATTCCAGTCGGACACGGCCCTACGGGCTACTTACTCTTGCCGAAGTCCATCCAATCATAGGGTTGGGCTAATCGGGGCCGGGCAAGTCACTGGTCCATTGCCACGCCTAATTGGAGCTAGATTGTGTAAGGGTCACAAAGCCCAGTTGCATGTCACTTTGTGCAGCGATGAATCACAATTTATGAAAAGATAGCTCGGCTGGTAATTAAACTCACCTACAAGGTTTTAATCCTTGGGATCTTGGATTGCTGATTCCGATCAACGATATCGGCCGATCCAGATCTTGGTCATCCTTGACACAAAAAAAAAAAAAAAAAAGGACCGGCCTGATCTGTCCAGAATGATACCTGTTAGATCGTTGGTTTTATAAATTAAAAAAAAAAAAAAAAAATCTTTGGATCGGTCCGATCCAGTCACTGAACCAGTCCGGATACTTGGTGCATTTCTATTAGTTGATTCACTTTCTGGTCAGTCGGCATATTAGTATACAAATTTTTGGCACCAATGCTCAGGCTCAACTCAAGCAAAGGGTTCAGATTTGGATTGTTAATGCTCAGTAACTAAGCTGCCAAATCAAGTAAAGCAATTTAAGGAGGGTTCCCTTGAATAACAAGATATTATGGAAAACACACGCAAATAATAATATTACAGAAACTTAAGGATATAACTCCGCCAATAATGTTGTAGTGTCTTGTTATATTTTTTGCGCATTGCCGGTCCCAAGCCTAAGTAAAGGAGGATGATTTTCATGTTGACTGCCTGCATAAGGTCCCATTTGCTTAGCTTCCGAGGGAGAAGCCCTTCTTAGATCTAAAACGGCTTCTACCCAATGTTGGGGTGTTTGGTGACACTTTTGAAAGTTGTTTCGGATGGAAGCTCTTTTTTAGGAAGCCCATTTCGGTGAAGCAGTAGGACTGCTGTTAAATATTGCGTTTGAGGAAACAGTTAGCATTGTTCTAAGTTTAAGTGAAACTTTTAAAATGATAAAATTACCATTTTATTTCTACTATTACGTTCTTTATTTCACAAAGTCCTTCGCATTGAATCCTACTCCTACTATTACGTTCTTCCATTTGTAGGAAGCTACTCCTACTAGACATGAATCCTGAACAGATGGGCTGAAAAAAATACAATCAACTAGCAGCATCCATTTCATATGTCAAAAAATATAATGATAGTAACACTAGCAGTAGTAGTAGCAATAGTAATTGTACTAGTAAGTTGAGTATTTCATTTAGATTTGACTAGAAGTAATTTATCATATGTACAGTATTGACAAGTTACATTTCAGGTTCTACTTTATTTGAAAATTTGTTTTTTCTCCAGGAAATTAAAATGCAAAATTACATTACATAATATGCAATACTGCCATGCATATATGCACACTAACTACTCTGTACCTTGCATGTATAAGTTGGGTTTCAAGAGTTCATCAGTCATAGATATAATAAAATACAAAAATAAAATCTAATTTCAGATTGTATATTTCATTTATCAAGAGAGATTAATCACAATAAAATCCAATTTCGGATTGTATATTTCATTTATCAAGAGAGCTAATCACAAGAATTATAGAAGTGAAAACAGCACGGCGCGTCCTATAAAAAAAGGGAAATTTTATTGGCTAATTCATCAGACTTGTTCAGTTTAACAACAAATTTTCATCAAACAATGGAACAAAAACATTTCGTCTGGAAACCGAAGCAGCCAACTTCATCCAATCCCATAACTTAAATCATGTCACTAACGGAGAGGGTACTAATACAAACTAGTGATAAATGACAAACAAGAATGAAGTAAACAATGACTAGATTTGAAGTTATACTTACCTTCCAAGGTCAACTACCTTATAGCTTGCTGATGCTCCTTGAAAGGCAACCCATGGCCTTAGCTTTCACCCTGAGAATAAACTTCTGCGTCTTTCCCGTCGAAGTTTTGGGAGATCCTCAAAGACTATATAGTTCGGGGACCCATATAATGAGGCAAGTGATCCCGGAAAAATTAATTATCTATTCCGCACTGGAGTTACAACCCTCCTTCAATGTCACGAAAGCACAAGGTGTTTCTCCCCAATGATCATCAGGTTGTCCAACAACGGCTGCCTCGAGAACCTCTGGATGACTAAAAAGCACCGACTCCACCTCAATTGTGCTTATATTCTCTCCCCCAGAAATAATAATGTCCTTTGAACGATCTTTAAGTTCAATGTAATCATCACGATGTTTGACACCGAGGTCCCCTGTTCGAAACCATCCACCCTTGAAAGATTCCTGTGTTGCTTTGAAATCCTTAAGGTACCCATTCATCACTGTGTTGCCTCTAAACATCACCTCACCGACGGTTTTAGCATCGGAAGGTACACTCTTCATGGTAACTGGATCTTTTATGTCAACTTCTTCCATCCCGATATGGTGCAACCCTTGGCGGGACTTGATCCTGGCACGTTCGTTAGGGGGAACGGAATCCCATTCAGGTTTCCATGTGCAGAATGTTCTGGGACCGTATGTTTCCGTCAGGCCATATTCGTGAATTACATTGAATCCTAACTCTTCCATATTGTAAAGTACTTGGGAAGGAGGCGGTGCACCACCAGTCATCACCTCTACCTTGCACGGAAGTGGCCTTCGATCACTGGCTGGTGCATTCACAACCATGTTTAAGACGGTAAGAGCACCACCCATGTTGGTTACCTTGTGCAGCCTGTTATTGTCGAATATTGCCTTTGCAGTCACATTTCTTAGGCATATATTAGTTCCACCAAGAGCCACCACTCCCCAAGTGAGGCACCAACCATTACAGTGAAACATCGGAATAGTCCACAAGTACACAGGCATTGGGCCGATTTCATTTAGAACAACTATTGCAAGCGTATTGAGATAGGCAGCTCGATGGCTGTAAACAACTCCTTTGGGACTTGATGTTGTGCCTGAAGTATAATTTAGAGCTATTGGATCCCATTCATCCTTTGGCCGTCTGATCTCAAAACCAGCTTCTCCCTTTGCTAGCAGACTCTCGTATTCTAGTTCCCCAGAAGCAAAATTAGTGTTGCTAATGGGGGAACGACAAGGGCAGATTCATCTGCGGTTTTGCTCTCCTTCTTGGTTCAACTACTACTGTAATTGTTGAAGCTCGTATTCTAGTTCCCCAGAAGCAAAATTAGTGTAGCAAAATTACTTTGGCTTCTGAGTGTCTCAATAGCACCGAGACCATGGCTGGGTCATGACATATGTTGAGTGTACAGAGAACCGCTCCGGCCATTGGAACGCTAAAATGCAACTCATATTGCAGGGATGTTTGGGGCTAATGCAGCAACCTGCTCAAATAAGTACACGTTCATTCGATTTGAGCTAAGCTATAAGAGAACAGTAGAGTGAATCCATTCATGAAATTTCAGCTCATATGCATATATTACTAATTTTGTTTCATCCCCTTGCAGGTGGTTTAACAAAAACTTTGATTTAGAACAGAACATAGGTAGGTATGCTGCTAACATTACTGCACTTGCAGCACTAGCATTTCTCAAATTATTTTTGTTCTATACATCATATTTGACTATTAACTACACGTTCATTCGATTTGAGCTAAGCTATAAGGGAACAGTAGAGTGAATCCATTCATGAAATTTCAGCTCATATGCATATATTACTAGTTTTGTTTCATCCCCTTGCAGGTGGTTTAACAAAAACTTTGATTTAGAACAGAACATAGGTAGGTATGCTGCTAACA
>JAUPMG010000004.1:18515036-18530975 GCA_031762675.1 Pachysandra terminalis
AAAATTCTTTATTATTGGGTTTCTTGACCTCCATAATATATAGGTTGTAAAGAAAGAAAGATAAGCAGAGATGAAGATCACAAATCAAGCACACACAAGACAGCGATATACGTGGTTCGGCAATGGTGCCTATGTCTACGGATTTACACCCAGTTCCACTATTTTCACGAGCTCAGAAAAAAGTGTTACAAGAGGAGACGAAAAGTATGATAAATACCCTGTAGGTAGGGCTAAACAAAACAATAACTGCAATTACTATTTCATCTTTCGACCCCCAGAAAATCCAGGCGAAGTCAATGGCTGGATCATCATTACTTTCCGAATGCTTCAATAGCATCAGTCTCCACATAACAACGTAAGTTTCACTGTACATGTTGGTTATTATCAACCTTGGTTGCACACTTGTCCCTTTACCATTTATCTCGAGTGAAGTCTTCGGATCAAAGTTTAGTTGCTGTATGTGGAACTTTTGTTACATTTAAATTGTTGTCCCAGCTTAGCTACTGTGGTCAAAACTTCTGCCGAATACCACATTTGTAATTCTTGCTGTAATTTGGGTATTTGATTGGCTTTGCAATTTCCCTACATTCGGCGTAATACCATTTGTCAGTATAATATGAATTGCCATATTTGTGAAATAAGTTTTCAGTCTCTCTACGGAATTTTTAATGCTTTGTGGTTTTGGGTTGAATCGGTGATGCAGATTCCATGAAATATCACAGTTTGACGACACCAAAAGAAGTAGTCGTAATCAGTTGGCCGGTCACAATGAATGCCGGAGGAAGACCTACAGGCAGAAAGTGTAAGACAGAAACTGCTAGTTCCTAACATGAAAGGTAGCTCATGGAGATGTGCAAATCATCCTAAGCGCATGCAAATGGCGCTCCAAGAGAGTCTTAATTACAAGCATTTTCAAATCAGGTGACCTTGTTTAATTATTTATCCTTTTATTCCGTATACATAATCTTAGCACTGTGGTATTGTATTAACCCTACAATCCCATATCTAACAAATTAATTTGAAGGTTATTACTTGTCAGAAAAATTTACTAGCCGTTCCTTTTTTCAATTTGGCATCTCAGGTTTGTTACTTCAATTGGTGAACAAGATTGTGTTTCTCATGTAGGATTTGAGATGCAGTAGGTGGCTTTGTAAGTTTTTTCATTTCCTTTGTTTAAATCCTTTTAGAAGGAAGGCAGGGTGAGATGCACCATTTGGGAACTCTGGTGGGACATATTTTTTAAATATGCAGTTGTTGACTTGATGGGAAAACCATAATCCTTTCTCAGGCCAGGGCTCCTCTGCAAGTTGACCCAACTTGCTAAGTAACAGACAGTTATCCACACGAGTGTTTTATTACTAAAACAATTTTGACGGTATATCAGATGATCAAAATACCTTGGGGGTGGTCCAGAGGTCCCGGCACATTTATTGGCCGTGCCTGTGGGTTAGCTATGGCCCAACTCATGTGCTCCATTATAATGTGGACAGGGTCAAACATGGACACAGCACAACACCTGTGTACCGTGTTGGGTCTGGGCTCTCTAAATTTAAGCACGATATGCATTAGTAACTAACCGTGCTGTGCGAGCCTGGTACATTGTACATCTCCAGGTGAGCCTAAGCCTGAACCCCAAAAAAAAAGCTCATTATCTTAACGAACTTGAGCCGAGCTTGGTTAAATGCACAACTTCATATAAGGATATTTGATAGCTAAATGCATTTCCTTACAGTTTAGAGCCCGTCATCATTAAAAATAGGAAGGGGAAAAGAAAATCATCTTTGCTGTTTTGCCTGCACAAGAAGATTTAACAATCATGAAGATGAGAATATACTTAAAATAAAAAATCACCCGTGGCATGGATGGTTTAAGAATGAGTGCCGAAACAAAGGTTTAGAAGGAAGTGCAAGCATTTGATGGGATCTCTTTTCAATCAATATTTGCAATGACTGCATCAACAACCTCTTGGGTATCACTGTCACCACCAAGATCTTTAGTCCTGTACTTGCCTACTGAGATTACTCCCTTCACAGCAGTCTCTAGTCGATCGGCAAAAGAAGGAAACTGGAGATGCCTCAGCATCATCGCAGACGACAGAAGCAAGGCTACTGGGTTTGCCTTCTTCTGCTCCGCCACTTTTTCATTCCCCACATTGCCTGCCGACGCACCTTGCTCAAAAACCGCATGATCAGCACCTACATTACCTGCAGAAGCACATTCCAAATGTCACTCATAAACTGACACTAGTATTATCTAATTACCCAGTAAACGATAATTTCGTAGTATTTGGGCCCTTAACAACTAGGCTTGTCAACGGATTGGATCATCTGAACCGATAACTCCGGATTTGATATAAGATTTATAATCCAAATCCGATCCAATTCATAATCGGATCAAATTTGGATATACCCCTATCCGATCCGATAAGTATCTGATCCGATTTAATTTATATATATATTCAAAATCTAAAAATATAAAAGGCTAAAACCTAAAAGATATTATTTGCCATTATCTCTAAATCTTATTTGTCTTCTAAATATAATAACTAATTGTTCAAGTATTTAAAAATCTAAAAATATAAAAGACTCGTGATTTATTGTTCAAGTATAAAATGTACATTGGACTGGATCTATCATTCCCATGTCTATTTAAAAGAGATAATTTGTCTCTTTATCATTTAAGTATTATTATTATTATTATTATTATTATTATTATTATTATTATTAAATTATTAATTGTTTAAGTATTTAAAGCCCTAAAAATATAAAAGGCACATGATATAAATTATAAAGTATTGAATGCACATGATTCTTTAATTATCTAATAACAATTAAATAAATTAAATATACATATATTTAAAATCTAAAAATATGAAAATGTTAAAGTGTAAAAGCCAAAAGCTTATCGGATCAGACCATATCGGATTTGAATATCCGAGTTCTTAATCGAACTTGAATTCGGATCGGATTCGGATATTTGGATTTTGTTATCAGATTGAATTCGGATATAGAAGAATTCGATCTGAATCCAACCCGTTGACAAGCCTATTGACAACCCAAAGAGGTGCATGCAGCAAGGTATTGAAAATAATGGAGAATATCCAAACAATTGGAAAAATAATTTAAAAGACTAGAGTTTATTAATGGCAATTACCTCCTGGCATGACACCAGTGCCTCCAGCAATACCCGCTGCAGTATTCGCTACTAGATTACCATAAAGATTGGGTGTCACCTAAGAAGACAAATTAGCCATGTTAGTAAGTTGCTTGATGTCAAAACTGTTGCCAATTAGTAAAAACTACGTGAAACCACCATTAGTAAAAGGATAAGCATATAACAAAATAACCAATTTAGAATAAAAAAGCTACTTGCTCTCTGGTTTAGAATCAGAAAGCTCAACGATCATCTTCTTTGGCAATTTCTTACACTAATGGCTTGACGAAAAGAAAAACAGTTTTTTTATCTTTGAGTCTTGTGGGTAATGGCTGAACGGTCAACTACACAATTATGGATTACAAGAGTTTGGACCAACAAAATAGATGGAATACTCACTCTTTGTTTCTCACCTCATTGTTAGAAACAAATGCAGTGCAAACCCAAATATTGAAGAAAAGCAAAATGCAAGACCAAATATTATAAGTAGACACATAACAGCAACAACATTAACATATTATACTCTAATTAAACAGAGATATAAGGGATACAATTCTTCAAAAGAAACAAAACAGGGGCACAGGACAAAACAATAGATGAAATAGAACACTTTGGATAAGAGTCACATACCATGACATCAAATTGCTCAGGCTTTGAAACAAGTTGCATGCAGCAGTTGTCCACAATAATCTCGTCGTACTTTATTACAGGATATTTTGAAGCAACCTCACGGCAAGATTCTAAGAACAAACCATCTGCAAGCTTCATAATATTGGCTTTGTGCACAGCTGTCACTTTCTTCCTATTGTTTAGGTAGGCATACTCAAAAGCGTATTTGGCAATACGTTCTGAGCAAAACTTTGTTATCACCTAGCAAAACGGCTGAATGAGAAAGAGACTTAAAGACCATGTAATCCCAAATAAGTATTTCCATCAGAAACAATCTAAAGTCCCAAGAAAAGAGCTCAATCTAAATATTGATGACGATGCACATTGCAAACATATTTTTAAACAATGCTAACAACGGTTATATTAGTGGGGGAGAAAGACCATCATTAACCATTATAACATTAAAACAAAAAAAAATGGAAGGCTTTTTTTTATTTCTTTTTAACTCTTTTAAATATTTTATTACTAAATTATTAATATTTTAGCAGCTATTGAATAGGTATACTAAAATAATATTGAAACATTAGGAGCAGTTCAAAATAATTGAATAATGACCATCATAGCAGAATAACAAAAAATAAGACCGTAACATTTAGGATGTTATGTTCAAAAATAAGGTAACAGTTGTTCAAGCTATCCTGTTAAATGGCCATAATGCAGATATAACAGCCACTGTAAAAACCATGATTTCAACAACTACAACAACAACACAACCACTCTACCCTTACCTCCAGCAGATAAGTACGCATTTAGCTTGATCATGCCTGTGGTGCGAGCTCAACAAACTTCTGTTACGCGACTCAATGTTCAAAAGCATCTCGAAACCAGGGATTAGAGAGTAGACGTTTTGTCACCAATGCTTGGACTAGGTACCAGCAGGGTCAATAAGAATGGAAGTAATGGATTAACCATCTTCATTTGAGACAAAAGAAAAGCACAGATTACTTTTGTGGCTCCGTACTTCACCCGATTGAGCAGGCAAGAAGATTGTGATGACTTCTTATACTCGTTCCTCCCAATATTCAAAAATTCTTCATTCACATTTTTCAAACTAAGTGCATTTTCCTTATGAGAGGTTGTAAAGATTTTCCTTTATGAAAAGTCCAACTACATTTCAAATCATTCTTGCAATAAGAACAAATGCATAATAAATATGATGCTAAATTAACATAAATAAAAGGAAAAAAAGCAACAACCACGTGACTCACACTCCAATGCAAATGAAGTAACATAACATTAAGGCCATGAGATGATGGTTGTGCTCTCCCACAAATTCTTTAACAACTAAATTATTGAATCTCTTATTACATCTTATACGAACACAGCAGCAAGGCAATTACACCTAGTGGGAGGGAGGAGAGGGGGCTGATCGTTGCTAATCCAACCAATCCAAATGCTTATTTTTCTCCCTCCTCTTGGCATAATAACCTTCATGATAAAACTTGCAGGTGGTTTTTCCGGGCACATAATCCACATGTCTATGGATGCCTGTAACCTTCATGATAAATCTTGTAGGTGATTTTTCTGGGCATGTAATCCACATGTCTATGGATGCCTACGTGTCTTCTGATGTGGAATCTACGACGGTGTGTGGTAGATAAGAGAGAGAGAGAGAGAGAGAGAGAGAGAGAGAGAGAGAGAGAGAGAGAGAGAGAGAGAGAGAGTTCAGATTGGAGTCCTTTCAAAAACTATAAGTATGCTTTCTATGGGTGAAGGAAACCTCTAGGGTGATGAAACTTATCACCATTTCTCGTATTATCTACAAGCAAAAAGCAATCATGTCTTTAAATGAGATAGTTACTCATCCAAATAAGCATAATTCCTTTAATAGGGCAGTTAACTCACTGAATATAATAGTTAAAAAACACTAATGAGCAGTAAGGTGGGCATCCTCATGGTCATGACTCTATTGGTTGACCTGTTTGACATTTTCAGATCCCTCCCTCCCACACACACAAAAAAAAGTGGGCTTCTGCCCAGAACAGAGATCTCCTTTTTGATAAATATGTCTCATATGATAAACGAATAGATAAGATAATTAATAGTAACTCCAATGAGTCATGATGTAGTATAACTCTTGCGTATTCACCTTACATACTTCTGGCAATTAGTTGCAAGCAGGGTTCTAAATGTCAGCGACATGTCGCTGACATTTTTGACCCTGGCGACACGAAATATTAGAAGAAATCGCCATATAGCAATTTTCCTTGATGTCAGCAACATGTCGAGTAATATGGACGGCATGTCGGAAAAATGTCACCAACATGAGGAAAAAATTTCAAATTTTTTTAATTTTCCCCCATGTCTCTAGACATGGGGACATATCAGCGACATGGGGGAAAATTTCAATTTTTTTTGAAACTTTGGTTTCCCCTTTTTCCCCCATGTCGGAGAAATGTCGTCGACATGTCGCTGGCCATTCTTGGCGACATGACCAGCGACATCGACATTCAAAACCTTGGTTGCAAGTGCCAAAGTCTCAAAGTCTTTTAGGCCCAAAATTAGCAAATGTTGGGAGTCCATATGCACATCCAACAAGTGTTAAGAGTCCAAATCATCAAAATACAAGTTTCAACAGCTCAATCTGCCAAAAAACACCCAAAAAATATGTACTCGGCAACTCAATTAAGGCTCCAAGAAGAAACCCGGTAAAACTGCCTGGCACCGTTTCGGATCTTGGCATCTCTGGGCACTAAGCCTAAGTGGGTGTCACCCCCTTGGACGTAAGGGTTTGGCCTTGTTTGACTTCTTTGCTTTCTCTCATTATTTGGTTCAGCGAAACTGCACTTCTCTAGTATTTCAAAAGTCACAAATCCATCTATAACAACTAAGTATTTGGTTCAGCCAAATACCAAAGTACGCTTCTCACTTTAGCAAGTAATGCCAACTAGGCATCCCATTGAAAAATGACATGGCAAATTAGTTGCCACTTCATCACGACTTTAGTCACATGTCATGCCTGCCAAAAATGATTAACCAATAAATCTCAACCACTAAACCGTTTTAAATCATTCCTCCGCCTGCTAAACCCAATGACCTTTGCATCAATGTTGTAGAATGATACTCCTTCGGTATTAAATTTCATGCTATATACATCCTCTGCAGTCAAGTAATTCAAACTTCTATCAACTCAAGGATAATTATCATGATCAGTCATTGGTGCAAAACCACCTTCAAATAGTAAGGTTAACAATGTTGGATGACGTGTTGCCTCTGCCACATCAATCTTAATCAACAGTCATTTAAATCTATACAACTTTTTCCTTCTAGTTCTTTCACTTTGATTCAAAAAGCAAATATTCTCTGGTTTGAGTCCCCGGGTTTAAATTATACCTGTGGCTTGCTGGTGGTTGCAGGTATTCAGGGTTTACCCAGTCATGATAAGTACGACTGGGGTTCCACATTACAAAGAAAAAAAACAAACAAACAAACAAACAAACCAAATATTCTCTAGATGGAAAGGACACTTAGGATACAAAGGGGCATGAACCAACTTCAACATATAGAAACTGGTTATAATCATTTTTAATCATTGTCAACTTTATACATGTAATTCTACAGTTCTACTTGAAAGTGTCCAATGGTGTTGAAAAAATACTATTCAGCACCATAAATTTTTAAAAAATAAAAAGAAGATTTTTATCTTGCCTGAAGTATCCTCTAAAGATTGAAGGATATCTTCTCTACTTCGGCTGGATTTTCTATAACAAAGGGAAAAAAGAAAAAAGGACAGAGATCGAGAAGAATACCTTCAAGCCCTTGCGACACCAAGAACAACCTCATGCTCTAGCCCCAAATATTCTCCTATTGTAACAATATCAACACTTTCATGCATTGACGGCAAGCCAAACAGATTGAAATAATTTAAGAAAATATGCATAGAAATCGAACTCCTTTCTCAACCGAACATTCAACAAGCTGACACCTCCATCTACCAAAGCAGCCAAACCACCTGTTAAAAGTGCCTTATTCTGATTGAACAAACCACCTCCTCAGAATCCTTCTTTATGTCTCCATGAACTTCATGCTCTAGAATACACTGGAGGGTGTATCACCTCTATGACCCTCTAGATTGCACCAGTAACTAGAGGACAAAACCATCACCTAGAATTAGGTTTACAACTGTCAAAAGGGCATATAAGTTACAAAATTCTATGCCTCGAAAGCCCTAAAACATGAGAAATATCAGATGGAGAAGATGTTGATCTCTGAATGAGTTGTTTTAGAATCAATATGTTTCTTCTCACCATTGGAAAGCGATTTTCTGAATTAGAGTTTTTTTCTGATTAGAGTTTTGAGACAGTTCTTTAAAAAGATCAATAATTCATGAGGCAACTATAACGATGAAGAGAATACATGATTGAGATTTGCAACTGATAGAGATGGAGAGGGATAGAAGAGGGATGGAGCGTCTATAGTCTAGGCCTTAAAGACCATGAAGGATCCTTTAAAAACTTGATACGTGACTATTAACAGGCCTACTTTAGAATACCATACCAAATTATAATAAGCTAAGTAATTTCAACAAGCGAAGACATCGTGGAACAGTTCCAAAGATCTTAGTATGAGATGGCTCGCTAGGATCATAGGCACACACTTCATATCCTAGGTTCTTCTACTCCTTCCATGGCCTAAGAAATACAGCTTTTGAAACAGGCTATTCGAATTCTAATACAAAGGGAAGGTCTAAGGTCAGAGACTTGGATCACAATGGACAACAACAACAACAACAACAACAACAACAACAACAACAACAACCAAAAAAAAAACCTATAGAAGTGAAGAATTAATCTCTGCAGTAGGTTGAATCAACATGAAGTACGGACAAAATGACATGTCAAACGTTAACAACAAACTAGTAAAGCAGAATTGAAATACGCAATGAGACGTGTTGGACAAGTCGAATCGAAAGCACGAACTTCTTCTGTGCGAATGATTACACAAACAAACAAAAATAATTGAGTTTTATCGTGTCCGATAACAGAGTTTTGTCGTGTTTGATCCAGGGATTGAAGAACAGAGATAGAAAACAGGAAAGGACATAGATCGAGAAGAATAAATACCTTAAGGCTTTCAACGACACCAGGAACGACCTCGTGCTCTAGACCCGAATACTCCCCTTCCGTATTCTCCCGAATCACAACGATATCCACGTTCTTATGCCTTGTCGGCAATCCAGGAAGATTAAAACAATTAACAAGCGAAGCATAGAGATCGAGCTCCTTTCTCAACTGAACATTCAACGAACTAACACCTCCACCGACCGGAGTAGCCAAACCTCCCTTCAAACAGACCTTGTTCTTCCTAATCGAATCGAGAACCTCCTCAGGAACCTTCGTCATGTCTCCATGAACTTCATACCTCTCGAAATACACCGGCGCGTGCATCGCCTCCATGACCTGCTCGACTGCACCGGTAACAAGAGGACCGACGCCGTCGCCAGGAATTAGGGTTACAGCTCTCGGAGATCCATCTCCGGGACGAGGCATATAAGTTACAGATCTCTTTACCTCAAACCTTAATCCTAGCTCTAGAGTAGACGGAAACTCGGATAGAGAAGGTGTTGATCTTTGGAGAAGTTGTTTTAGGATCGGTATGGTTCTTCTCGCCATTGAAAATCTTTCTTCTTTTTCTTTTTCTGAAGTTAGGGTTAGGATTTGGGACGGAGAAATTCTTCAGAAAGATCGATCATTCATGAGGAGATCCATTCCAGCGATGAATGGAAGCCATGATAAGAGTTGAAAATCGTTGAATTATGGTGAGGGTAAGAAGAAAGATTGGAAGGTTTACGGTCTGAAGCTTAAGGGCCATGTAAGGGTCCTTAAATAACTTTATACGTGATTATCAAAAAGGGCCCACCACTTACCAAAAAAACAAAAGGGGCCACTTAAAAATCCGTTATCAAATATCAACTAGCGGTGTGGCTACCTCTTCTGCTAATGGAGAAAGTTACTCTGGTGTGTCCAACCAAGTTAGTTTTCTTTGTGAGAGACGACCTTTTTGCCACTTGGAGGGGTGATGTAAGCCGATTCAGATCTCTTATTTGACAAGGGACCTTTGAATAGGGAGCGGATCCTCTGCTAACCATTCTGCTTACTTAACCGATTGTTGATGCGTGGCGGTGGACCCCACGACAGAATAAATCGGTTCGAAACGCATTTTTGGACGGACGTTTCAGGCTTTACCCAAAACACGTTTCACGTCCTTTTTGCCCCCTTTACTCTCATTCCCAATTTTAAAATCAAAATTTTTTCGGCCATTGTTAGCATGGGAAGAAGAAGAAGCACAATCCAAGAAGAATCCATTTTAGAGAGAGAGAGAGAGAGAGAAAATAGAGGAAAGATACTGTTTAATTTTTCTCGTGTGCTTCTGGATCTATGTGTTAGGAACACATTGGGTAAAACTCACCCTCATAAACCGGTCTACAAGGGAAGGGTGCCCAAGTACATATAAGCCACCAACTAATCCTATACTTAGTCGATGTGGGATCCTAACATTCCACCACGCTTCTGCAGCCGACGTCCTCGGCGGCCCACTCTATCGACACTGACCCGATGGCTCGATGGCCCGATGGCAGCCCTTTCCTTATTGGCGGCTCCACTCACCTATCAATATTCAATGACTTAACACCATGCCCATACATAATATCAAGGCATTTTAATCTAGCCTATAGGTCGCCTCTTCCGTGACTCAAACCCGTGACGTGGTGTGGGTCCATCTCTTCGTCGGCTTCCCAGTCACCCTCCATAAGCAATAATTGGGGTCTTTTGCACTTATGTCCCGGGCAAAATGGCTCATCGCATGTGAAGCAAAGATTTCTATTTCGACGCTCTTGTACCTCGGTTGGAGTTAGACGACGGATAGGTGGAAGGGTTGTGGATGGTGGAGGAATGGCATCGACTACAGTGGTGGTGCTTGTAGTGGAAGACGGAGTCGACCGATTGCTGGACCATCTCGATGAAGTACGTCGTGATGTTAACCTCTCCTCTTGAACTCGAGCTAGACCAATAGCCGTTGAAAGCGACTTTGATTGGAAAGATCTAACCTCAAAGCGTAATTCATCACGTAGTCCACTAATGAAACAACCCTTGAGTTGTTCGTCACTCCAGTCATGGGCTCGACATGCCAATCGTTCAAACTCCGTTTGATATTCTTGCACCGTTCCTTGTTGACGAAGTTTAGACAGTGATCCATGGAAGTCGTCATAAATTGAAGGGCCAAAGCGGTTCATGATTGCGTCAACAAAATCCGCCCATTTGATGCTTGCATTCTTAGATTCATACCAGTCCATCCACGGTGTCGCGTCTCCTTCAAGATGAAAGGATGCTATGTCCACCCTTTTGTCATCCGGAATCTGATGGTAACGAAAATACCTTTCCGCTCGTGAGATCCAATCCAAGGGATTAGTTCCGTGAAACTTAGGAAAGTCTAACTTTAACGATCGTGGAATCATTAGCGGGTTGTGCGTCCTTGGGAAAAAATTCTGGTGTGGGGCTGAGGTTGATCCTCCTTCTTCCGGTCGTACAGTTCTTGGTGCCTCGACGTGCGATCGTTTGAGTTCTTCCAGCATGGTTCGTTGGAACTCCGCTTGATTATTCGCCATTGCTTGTAGGGATTTTTGCAGTTCCTTGATTTGTGAGTTAGTTTCCTCCTTGTATATCTGGAGGTCAAACTCGCTACTAGACAGTTCTTGATTAGTAGTGTTGTGTTTCACCATTCTCATAACGTAGCTTTGATACCAATTGTTAGGATCAAACCTAAGCTCAAGAAAGATAGAAACAGAATTAACGAGATTGCTGGCTCGTTACTACTAAGATTACTTTTCACATTCAAAAATACCGATGCCTTCTCCTATTACACAGTCTTATTTATCTAGGTAGTATCCTTGAATCAAGGAGCTAATCACTCAACGGTTTCAGCCTAATCCAAGGCAATTATTCACGGTTACAACTAAATCAAAGGTAGAAGTCTAAATAAAGAGATAACTAAATAAGGAGATAAATAAAAGGAAGGATTCCTTTTATTTAGGAGAGGATGAGCTTGATTGATTCTCTTTTGTTCATGAGCTGTATGCATGCATGTGTGCATGCATGTTAAATAATGTACCTAACACTATGCCCTCCTGAGCTACTCGACCCAACAATGGAAGCTATGTGGGGAATGGTTTATCCTTCCAATTCAGTTATACCCCAAGAAGGTCTCTTCAAGTCCTAGTCCATAGAACCTTTTTTTTTCCCCTTTCTGTTCTTATTCTTTTCTCTTTCCTCCTTCACATTTCTACCAAAACTAGGAGAAATATAAGTAATCAATGTAACCAAAGATTAGAGAAACGAAAGAGAAAACCAGGAAATCAACAACCCAGTTCACAAGGATTGCAAATAACCCGAAAGGAAAATTTAAGTGTTATTTGAAACAAAACATGAAAAATCAAGAACCCAGTTTACAAAATGTAACTTCCTTATAGTCAAATTGTAGATAAAACTCCAAGGAAATTGGATAATTAGAAGCTACCGTGTGAAGAGGGAGATGAGCAACACTAGTGAGTGTTCACATACAAATGTAGTAGAAGAATACTGATTTGGGCTTTCCAGATATTTATTCCCTGACAGGGATTCCATTACAAAATGTAACTTCCCATTCCTCACCATTTCATCGAATATCTTCACGGCTCGATTGATATCTGAAGGGAATCAAAGACTCGAATAGTAGCGAAAACACGACACCAAAACGAAGCACTAAGCAACTTGGGAAACACTAAAGCACAACTCAAAGAGCAACACTTGGAAACTCTTCACTCTATTATTACAAAGAAGATGATACAACTCTGTTTGTTACTTTGTGTGTTTCTCTGTATATTTTCATGTGTAATACAAATGAGCTACACACTCACCTATTTATAGGTGTAGTAGCTAACTAATCTAGAGATTTCTACAAGCATCTCTCTAGATGTCTCTACACTCCACTATATGTACACAAATCTAGAACATTCTACTATTGTACATAAATCTAGAACATTCTACTACTTTCTTAGCTAGATGTTCCTAGCTCTTATATATTCCAAAATTCTTCTAGCTTTCTCTAGAAGCTCCATTACTCTAAAGAAATCTAGAAGCACCATTCCTCTAGCTTTCTCTAGAAGCATCATTACTCTAAAAAAATCTAGAAGCACCATGAGAGATCTAAAGAGTTTGTTGTTGATCTCTAACAATATACACTCCCCCTTTCCCACAAGCATCAATTACAGCATTATAGGTAACCAAATTGGGCTTCAATCCTGAATCTTTCTCTAGGTCCTTATCGTCTCCATTAAACCAAATAGCTTGTTGCAGAGCCTCTGCAATAGACATGTGTCGGCTTCCCATTTTCTTCGGCCATTGTTAGCATGAGAAGAAGAAGAAGAAGAAGAAACACAATCCAAGAAGAACCCATTTTAGAGAGAGAGAGCGAGAAAATAGAGGAAAGATACTGAGTTTAAATCTTCTTATACCATTTTCTTGAGCGATTGTTAGCGCGAGAAGAAGAAGAAACACAGTCCAAGAAGAACCCATTTTAGAGAGAGAGAGAGAGAGAGAGAGAGAGAGAGAGAGTTTTTGGCTTCTCTGCTACAAATCAAAAAAACCTCATTCAAGGTTTTGTAGGAACTGAATCAAAACCCCAAACGAACCCTGCAAAATCCTGTTTTGGGTAAAGCCTGAAAGGAAAGGATGTCAGGGGCCAGCTGGCCCCTAACGTCAATCAAAAAATGTGTTTAGAAGCGTTTTCTTCTGTCATGGGGTCCACCGCTACGCGTCGACCACAGGTTAAGTTAGCAGAATAGTTAGCAGAGGATCCGTCCCCTCTCAGTGATGGGATCCCCTGTGGTGTAGAGACAACCCGGGGGCGAAATGGTATTTTCGTACCTCGGAGCCCTCATCCAAGGTGTCTCTACACCACAGGAACACCACAAGGGATCCCACCACATCAATTATTGATTTTTATCAACACTAGTAATAGTGCATGTGCGATGCACATAGTAAACCTATGTTAATTAGAAATTATGATTTTATAAGAAATTTAAATGATTTATAAATGAGTGTGTTTTTAATTAATGTTCAATTTTATCAACAAAAAATATAAAAAATGGTTATAAAATAATACGATTTTGTTATTTCTATAAATATAATTTTCAACTTTCATTTTATGAAGAATTTGTATTTCAATAAATGCCGTGTATATGTACTTTTTTCTTGCCTGGTCCTATTTTCATAATTATTTGAACCATTAATAGATTATTTATAAAATAAAATAAAAATCATAATTATTTTTAGAAAAATTGTTGTGTTGACCGTATAAAATCCTATATGAAATTCAATTATCTAATATAAACAAAGTTAAAAATTGAAAATATAAAATCTTACAAAAAATTAATTGTTACTTTTACTTGCAATTGGATTCTTCTCTCTTGAAAATGTTTTACATCCAAATCTTCAGAATAACCATTTGCATACCCATTTGCTAATTCTTTGCTATTCTCTTATGAGAAATGTTCAATTGGTTTTACATCCTTGAATAAACTGCTCATCATCATCATCTATTGTAAAAAGCTTCTCCTCCTCAAACACCCAAAAAAAAAATATTCTCCTAAGTCGGATTCAACCCAAAACCAAACCAATCTAATTCGGATTTATAATTTCAAAATCAAAACCAATCAAAATATCTATGAACCCAACCCAAACCGAATCGAAGTCAGTTTGGGTAGGTTCGGTTTCGGGTTTAACCAACCTAAGTTGCACCCCTAATAGCACCTGTAAGATTTAAAGATCAAAGAATTTGATATCTGAAATAGCTGAAAGAAGATTCTGAGGCTTACCTTGATCATTTTCTTCCATCAATGTAGCAGAATTAGTAGATTGCTTTGTTTTATCACCATTCATGAAATATCCTTTTGCATGCATGGCACTAAAGGAATATGTTTATGTGCTTCAGACATCTCTGCCCTGTCAAGACAATTGGTATGGTTTCACCACGCAATTTTCTAAATGCATCTTTTTCGGATGCTACATATATAATAATAAATTATTATAATACTGGGAGTAAATCCAAACATAACTATAAAGAAAACATGATGATCAAAAAGTTCGAAATTGACACATAATTTTAAAAAAAAAAATTATACTCTTTGTACCTTCAAGAATGTTTGAATATTTCACAGTTTTTTCTGTTGATCCAAAACAACCCAAGAAGGCTTATACAACAACTAAGGAGAATATAATTTGTTGCTCAATGTCACATTGCAACATGAACATTTCAAATCCTTCTCACCATTCTCAATCCTCTTCTCACCATCATTTGAGATCATAACCATTTCTTTCACCCATGAAAACAGTGTGATCTTCCTCATTATATCAATCATGATTTGAAACGTATTCGTCTATTTATTATTTTCGTTTTTCCAAACATATTTATTTATGTAACAAAATACATTTATTATACTAATTAAGAGTCTCAAAGATTATAGGAATTGTGATAACGAAGAGTTTTTTACATTAATACTGTATAATCCTAAGCACACATTATATGGGTCCCACATAATGTATGCTTAAACTAACCTTTGTTAAAAAAACGTGCTTAGTTGTACTTGTAGGTTATCTACAGAAATAAAAAGGGGTAATTAGTTACTAAAATGATATTTAAAAAATCAAAGATTTTTTTTACTAAATTTTTTAATGAAATGACAAATATAACCATTGTTAAAAATTATATTACTCAAATGACAGTTAAAGAATCTGAAAAAAAAAATTATAATTATAGAGGATAAATTAGTAAAAAAATAAACCATAAAAATGTTTTAATTCAACAATTTTTAAAAAATTGGTTCAACTTTTATAAGTAAAATATGGTATGATATGATTTTAGATGTTTTATTTACACAAAGAACACGTTAGAGCTCTTTTTTGTCATACAAGTCAAAGTGGGTAAATTCTATTGTATGACTAGGCATATCCTTCGTTCTTAGGGCGTTGGTAGGGGTAGGGTGTAATATCCCTAGTTCGGATTATTTAATTAATTATGCTTAATGGCATAATTAATTCAGATAATTATGATCATCTTGCTAATCACTTAGATTAGAAGACAATA